>MU179314.1:454546-468153 GCA_016767475.1 Suillus weaverae
ATCTCTTTTGTTTCTTGTTGGATCGCATCCGTTAAAGCTCGTAGGGTGTTTTTATGATTTATGATTGCATATGCATGTATTAGTTTGAATATTTGTAGTAGAAAAGCGTTGTTTTAAACGATGCACGAGATGTGGGGATGCACGAACTTGTGGTAACTAATAATACGTTAACTCGCTCTTTATCTCTTCTGATGGCTCCCTCGTTGTCACTGCGTCATACGCACCTTGCTCCAGTTGTTTTAACGTAACTAGCGTGCTGAAATACGCGCTTTACCTGGATACCCTGATCTTGAAATTGGTGAATGGGTGAACGAAGATAATTTTGTGGTGAGTTCTGTTCTCAATACCCCCAAAGGCAAATCACGAGATGCTGCAGCCCCGTTACAACATTGCGCCAAACTCTCAGGCGCCCGTCATTCGCAGGGGTAACGCTTCTTCACCCGACCTTCAAATGCAGACCCTACGGTGGGGCATCCCTTATAGTAAGCTTCATTCAAAAAGTCAACAAGCCTGCAATGCACGCTCGGAAAACATCGTGGAAGGCGCAGGAATGTGGAACAAATATCGAAGCAGTAATCACTGTGTCGTTGTTAGCCAGGGGCGCGTTGCAATTCGAGATGGTGACTTCTGAAACTAATCCTCTATCAGGTACTACGAGTAGCAGACAAAGGGCAAGGCCAAGCTTCCCCACTTCACGAAACATACCGATGGGAAGGTGATGCTTATGGCGGGACTTGATCATGTCTCAGGTACGCACCATCACTGACCAGCGACCACTGCCCGCCCGCAATACTGATGGCTCGAAGACGAAACCATTTCAACCTACGTTTTTGCTATAATTACAACGAACGCTAGCACATCATTTAGTTGGCTGCATGACCGCCAACCTGTTATTCTTATATCCGACGCCGACGTCACTAAGCGAGGCGATTGAGGGTCAATCCTCTAGATCCTACAAGATTAATCAACCGCCACTAAATCGGCCCGTTAGAGTTTTTGCGGATGGTAAGCACCACTTCAATTTTGACAAGCTTTGGGCTAATTCGTATTAGGAGTGTATGATCTATTTCACTTTGGGTACATCCGTCCCTCCTTTCCTGTGTAATGATACTGATCTTCGAGCCAGTCATGCTCTGCAATTACGGCAAGCCAAGCTGTCTTTTCCATCTGTGCATTTACTCGTTGGCGTTAATTCTGATGACATCGTCGCCCATAAAGCACGCTGCGTGATGACACATGCTGAGCGGTATGATGCTCCAGCTCTCCGCAACTAAAAACTCAATCATCACTGATATAGATGTGAGGCTGTGCGACATCGTCGCTGGGTCGATGAGGTCATTCCTGACTCCCCATGGGTTCTGGACCAAGCTTTCATCGACAAGTGGAATATCGACTACGTTGCCCACGACGAACTCCCTTATGTGTCGGGCGGTCATGATGACGTCTACGCATTTGTGAAGGCACTAGGTCTGTTCCCTTTCTTTTCCCCCTACTCCTTCAAAAGTTGATGCTTTCAGGTAAATTCATTCCTACCCGGCGTACACCGGGCGTGTCTACTTCGGAACTACTCGAATGTATTGTGTCGGGATATCGGAAGCGCGATTTCGATGGGAAGTTGGAAAAGATGGGCCATGCTGAACTCAAAGCCGAGGGGTCAGACTTCGATGACAACTTGAAGCGCTAGCCGGTGCGTAAGTGCGCAGACAAATTTCAAGTCAAAGCCGACCAGATGGTAGTTCATATCCTCGGAAGCATAAATCACAAAATCAAGCAAGCATGACGCCCCACAACCTAAAGTCTCTACTGCTTGCGCCGACAGAAAATGAGATCTGGCCGTCAGGTTTGCGCCAGCCTTGAGCGACGACGTCCCAAACAGACAGGTCATAGCGCGAGAGCATGATCGAGACATGCTTCGTGTCATTCGGTCCTATTTCAACATTTGTAAATCCCTTCAAAACCGAAGGAGGTTCGCAAGCGGAAGACGGGTGGTGGATGTAGAGCTGAGGAATCTAATCGAAGTTGAGCGCAAGGATAAGAACAACTAGATCAACAAGTTTCACGGACCTCAGTCCCAGACACACGTCCAGTGTTAGTGACCTTGAAAGTGACCTGGAATGCGGGCTCGTGGAGCCTAGGAGCGATATTAGCCCGCAGATCCGTCACTGGCCGTGGAAATTTAAATCTCACCAAAGCGCAACAGAAGACCCTTCGGCGATGGGCGACGCCTCTCCGTTCTCCCACGCGATGATCAAATCTTCCTCATCCACGTCCAATGACTGAATAGCAGCTACGCCAAGGTCGGAGTACGAGAACGTGGTGTAGCTCAAGCCGAAACCAAACTCGAAACGCGGTGTGATATTCGCCTGCAGTTCCCCTTATTCAAGACGTGAAAGCGCAAAGCAGACTCGGAAATCTCACTTGATCAAAGTGGCGGTAATCGATGAACAACCTACAAAGATCGTGAAATTAGCTTCAACTTAAAGCGGCCTTGGTCAAGCGTACGGACCCCTCCGTGTAATTAATTTGCACAATCCCGCTTCCCGAACCATTGGTGATGATTTGTGCGGGATAATCAGCGGGATCCTTGGCGATCGTATACGGAAGTCTTCCAGAGGGGTTGTATGCGCCATAGAGCACATCAGCAATAGCATTACCTGCTTCCTGTCCTTGAATGCCAGCCCAGACGACGGCGGTAATATTAGGATGTTCGATCCAGGGCTCCACAATAAGCGGGCCGACGCTGTTCACAACGACTATGGTATTGTTGTTTTGCGCAGCGACAGCAAGGATGAGGTTATCACCATTGTTCCAAGCAGTGAGATTCTTGCTAGCTAGGGATGAACATCATTTTCCCCAATTAAAGATGTGAGGAACGTACCGGTCGCCCGCATTGCCATCGACAGTAAAGAGACCCTCACCAGAGTCAGAGCTGGTGAAAACCAGAGCGACGGCCTGGCCAAACGCCATAGCACCGGCCAGATCAGTGTTCCAGTCGTCAAAGTCCCAGAACACACTACTGCCATCCTGGCGAGCACGCTCCTGGATGCCCTCGAGAGGCGAAATAAGGTAGGAAAAAGTGCCAGTTCTATGCAGCGCACTAGTGTTCAGGAAAAATATCAAGTATTCTGAGAGCCAACATACCCGGATCCCCACCCCGAGGCTAGAATGCCATCGCTACCAGTCCCAAATAAAAACTCGTTCGGACCAGATTTGCCCGGACCCGCATCACTCCCGATCAGCACCATGTTTCTGGGTTTGTTCAATGGCAGCGCGCCATTTGTATTTTTCAAGAGGACCGTCCCAGCCGCGCCAATCTCCCTCACAAGCCTATAATGGTCAGCCTGCACATTCACGTGCTTGTTGTTCACTTCATCATTCTGATTAAACGTATTGAAGTTCGTCGCAGGGTAATCCTCATCCTGGTGCAGGAAATACCAAGCAGCGATGATACGCGTCGCCATATCATCCAGGCGAGCCATACTGATGTACCCCTCGTTCACGTAGTTCGTGAGGTTACCCCCGAAGTAGGAGTCGCCAGAGTTAAAGGTGATATCACCTGGTATAGTCATGTCAAGCCCTGCAACAGCAGCGAGGGTCGTCGTTGTTGCATAGGCGTCAGACATAACGAAACCTTGGAAACCATACTCCCGCTTCAAGATGTCATTGAGCATCTTGTCGTTGTTGCATGCGTGGGTGTTGTTGATGAGGTCTGCAATTCAGACCTCAAATGACGCGAATAGTAATGGCATAAAGCATGACGGCTTACTGTAGCTGCACATGACTGCCGAAAGGCCAGCCATGACGCTGCGCAAGAACGGGTGCGCGTAGATCTCATGTTGAGTCCTGTCATCAACATTCGAGGATTCCGTCGCGCGAAACTGCTCCTGCTCACTATAGGAACAGATAAGATAGAATCCCGTGCAAATGGGTCAAGTAACAGCAGACGAACGAACTTGTTTATGAAGTGCTTGGCGCAGGATTGTACTCCACCGTGCTGCAGGCCTAAAACCGTCTCATACGCTGATTCGCCCGCCAGGAAAGGGTCAGCACCGAAACCCTCCCAATTGCGGCCGCCCTGAGCGACACGGCCCATGTTCATCATGGGGCCAAGGGCAACGTTGACGCCCTTGCCTTTGAACTCCTGACCCAAAGCCAGGCCACGAGCACGCATTAGAGCGCGATTCCAGCTGTCATAATACACAACATATCAGAAATGACACTGACAAAATTGACGATGATTTACGTGGAAGCTACATGAATGCCAGCTGGAAACACAGTCGTAAAGTCTGCACCAAGGACGGCGAGAGGCGAGTCCTACATAGCCAATGCATCAGACAAATACCTCAAAAGCAAATTCAAGCTTGTGGTACGCACCTCAAGACACAAACCAGAGAAGTTCTTATTAGGCGCGATATTCGTTTCGCACAAGCCATTCTCCCAACCGATTCCAGTGGTGATGTTGGCTTTTTCTTCGGTGGTATAAGTCGATATCTGGGTAAGCACCAAGTATACTCAGCAGGTGGCGACATAAGTTAGGTAATTATGAAAAGTCTTTGAAGATTCAGTTTGAAATCGTCAAAAGACAATCGCAATATAAATGATTAAGCGTTAAAACGGATGGCACTAACGAGGTTCCTGGCCTTTTGGTACGCAGTAGCCCACGCAGGCGCAAAGTCGGGCACAACGTGCCGATCGCTGCTGACCTCGGGAGGATTCAAAGGGTCAGTGGCGGGGAAAACTGGGGGGCGGGGAGCGAGAGTAGGTGTAGGGTAAGGAGTGAATGAATAGCTAGAGAGCGGGATGGTGATGACACCAGCTGTGGTAGACGCGCCTGAGATACCAGTGGTAGAAGGAAGAAACGAAGACGTTGCCAAGCTCGTTCCATAAATTGACGAGGCTGTCAACAACGCCAGTAGCTTGTAAGGCAGCATATCGGCTGCACGCATCGTATTCAGAAGTCTGAGAATAATTTTATGATCAACAGGAGGAAGGACCGAACATTTTATGGACTGAGGCCTAGGGCTGCTTGAGGGCTGCCGGCACTTTTTTGGGGGGGGTGAAATATTGTTACCAACCAGCAATTGACCATTGAACTAGTCAGCCCTGAACCTATAAGGTACGTTGTGGGCAGGCCCAAGGATTACAACCCGCGATTGTCGGCACTTTGATGTACTCTGTCCTACTCTTGCCCGAACCCGCGAGCTTTTCTCTGATCTTCTTCAACATCTCACTACTATGACTAGTAAGAGCCGAGATCACCGCAACGCTCGCATTGCCTCGCAAGTTGGTATAAAATCAACTTCAAGTTGGAGCCAAGATCATCGAGGGTATACGGAAACATTCATCAGCAAAACCCTTGATGTAGCGCCCTAGTACTGTGGTAACTTACAGCATACTTGGAGCGCCACATGTAGGGCTGCTCAATTATCAATTCTAAAGGCCTGCCATTCAATTCAAAAATGACGTTGTCAATAGGGATATTCAATCTTCTAAATGTCGACATGACCATACGGCCGTCCTCTTGTAAATTACTTCCGCAGTCCCTGGCACCCGCGGAGCTTTTCGGTGATCTTCGCTAGAGCCGAGATTACTGCAATAATACTCAGAAATCAATTGCAGAACTAATTAAATCATCATCCACCGAGGTCCAAGATGAGGGTATACAACATGATACATATATCGATATCAATATATTGGACAGGGACGGTACTGAACACGACATGAAAGAACTCGCGCACATCAATTCTGCGACAGACGGACGAAACAAGTAAAAGTAGTAGTAGCAATACTCCAGGTCATAGAATGCCAATAGGTAAAGAATAAATACAGTCGCGGCGCTAACAAAACAGCAGCTCGATAAAGCAAAATGGGAAGAAAGAGATAAATCGATCATGAACGTGTCGTCGCATATCATAGGAGATGTACAGCGTATACACAACGGGTAAAACTCATGATTCACCAGTGACGGTGATAGAGGCGGGCGTGTCTTCAGATGGGACAGTGCGCCTAGGAGTAGCTGCGCGTAAACGAACCCTCGAGTCAGCAAACGCACCAGGCGCATTGAAAATAGCTTCTGCGAATGCAAATGCCACTACGACAGACGCCGTCAAGAGGCGCCATCTCTGGCCAATGACATCTATGCCTTGGAGGGACGCCTCGAGGGTACGGAAGGGATAGGCAACATGTGCTGCTAGACGAATGATAGAAGCTGAGAGGGGATCGAGTGCGATAACTCGGGGGATCCGAGCAGATGTAGAATTAGCGGGGTGGAAGGAGACGAGGAGGCCAAAGACGAGGGGGATGAAGAGGGTGGGTATAGACCAGTGGATTAGAACGGTCCAGAAGGACGGCTGTAAGAAGGTGCGAGAGGGGGGATAGGGGATCGCCAGGTAGAATTGACTATGCGAGCCTGATGCTAGCTAAAGTGGGCGTTAGACGCGTGAGCTGAGGGAGAATGCACGAAAACCAACCTCGAAAGTCTGCCATGGAATGACCATGTAGAGGATGTAAAATAGCTCGAGGAGAGCAGTGAGGAACCAGATATTGGTGGAGTCCGAGAGGACCTAAAGCACACGTGGTTAATGGCCGATTCTCTACAGCAAGGTGAGACTTACGGCACGCGTCGTCAACAAGGTGGTTCGGGTGTGTTTCTGCACGCTGACTTGTAGCTTTGCGAGAGATTCACGAGCTACTTCAGTAACAGGTTTAGAAACTGGACGTGTTTTTGGAATGGACGCGACAAGTCGCGCGCTTTCTGGTTTGCGTTGCTCCTTCTGGGGAGAAGGTCTAGCGGACGAGATAGGAGTGGATTCGGCGTCAGGAGATATGGGAAGGTTCTTGAGCATCATGGAGACGTTTCGCATATCGTCGACAGGTGTTGCCTCGCGTGGGTCAAGCGGGACGATACGACGACTGCGAGAGACTTGGGGGCTCTTCTGGGGTTTCTCCTCCTGTTCATCTGGTGAACTGGGGATGAAGCGCCTGAGAAGAATATGAGGAGGAGACCGATAACGTTGATGGGACTGACCCTATAGGAGGTTGTACGCTCTTCTTCTTCTTCCCGTATAAACCAGAAAATGTAGGGTCATCTTCATATTTTGATTGATGTTGCTCGAGATGACGCTTGATTCTGACTTGTAGATCCTCTCTTGTTCCAGTATCACTGATGTCCAGAGCTACTGCGATAGCCTGAAGATCAGCCTTCTTCTTTGAAGGAATTGTACCACTGAATGCGATTGGAGCCATGATGGTTAGATGCAAGTGTTGTTGATAGTTCGCGTCAACAATGTGATCACGTGTGTCGCGGCTCGGAGATATTAATATTAGCGGGGCCCTTCCTAGCGAGTACTAGATCTGTGTGACGCTGTGTCTGTCAAACGAAACCAGTGCACACCTGTGCACACTAGGAGGGTCATCGGTTCCGGTAGTCTCGAGCCCTTAAATACTCTCGCAATGCCTGATATCTTTATTTCTTTCCCAGCTTGCTAGTCATGCATTTTGCTTTTCTTTCGATTCTCTTGCTTGCTGGTCAAGGTCAGTCGTGTCACTTTTCCCATTAACCCCATCTAACGTCATCGCAGCCCTTTCGTTATCGATCGCTGTTGGTGGTTCTGTCGGGACTATCGATGCGACCCAATTTCTCAACGTCACCGATGCATACCTCTTGACTGACGTAAGACCACAATCCCATCCCCATATTCCCTTCTAACCGTCTACATCAGTGTCAGACCCAATGCTCCAACGCAAACGCGCAAATCGCCGTATGTCCCCCTTCTTCCACCCCCTTCCCTATCTAACCTCCCTCAGACATGCGCAGGCAATGATTCCTGTCTCTGCTCATCCACCACAGTCACCGCCATCACTTCCTGCGAGCAATGCATGTTCACCGACTTGATCGCAAAGTTCACGACAAGCACAGATCCCCGCGCCGGTTCAACCGCTGCTCTTACTGGTACTGTTCTCCATTTTCCCATCTCTACCATTTATTGACTCCTTTCCATCAGCATACGCTGCCGCGTGCTCATCCGCAACCTTCCCTGTCCCTTCCTCCCTCGTTACCTTGTCCGTCCCTTCCAATTGGGACGGCCCTCTCGGAGTTTCCCTGGGCAAAGTGTCCACTGTCTTGGTCGTTGCCGTCGGTACAATACTGGGGACAGGCAGTATTTTCCTCTTGTCTAATCTGTGAAGGAACTACGACGTCGGTCTCGGCTTGCAACGGTGATATCTTATTCATTATATCTTATATTGGAATAATACATTACGCCTGTCTTTTTACCAAATGAATGAGCTATGTTTCACCTGACCCTGGGACGGAAACACGACCGCCTGAATGACTCTTCAAAGGGACAGTGTCCGGAGAGAGCTATGCAAAAGTATGGCTGATGCAGCTGCAGTTGTCACGGAGAAATAACAATCATTGGTATTAGACCGCACAACTGCAGCTGTCAGCTCGCAGTACAAGTAATAGCTGTGCCCTATGAAAAAAAAAACGTTGGACGCTGGCTCGAATCGCCAAAGAAATACCTGACCGCCCGCTTCTCTACGACACGGTAATATCCCCAAGAATATATACTCGGATCATTTCCTCTCATAGTCTCGCGAAAGGTCGATCTCTCCTTTCAAATGCGTGTTCGTAATCTTCGCTTGTCTCTGTCGCGGTGCCGAGCGCTTTCCCTTCTTCTTCATATTCGACGGTGCTTTCGGGATTGGCATCTCTTCCGCAGTAGCCTGCAGCCCCTCTGTATCGTATCTGTCAGACACCAAATAAAAAGATATAATAAGAGACGCGTACCAGCATGCAGCGCCTTCAACAAATCAACATCATTCGGCACCTTCAACGAATGCCACAAGTCAAAGAATTCTATCCAAAACAAAATCAGCACGGTGCATCCCACAATACCAAACTCACCTTTCTCAACATGCTTCCCCCCACTCTCATCATCCGGCTTGATCTCATTCCAAAACACCATCCGCAGCTGGCCATCCTTCACAGTCCTCGTAACGAGCACCTCCCCCTCCTTCTCCAGCTCCTCAATAGCTAGCGGCGCCTCCTTCCAAGACTCCTTAAGCGCACGCACAGGTATCCCTCCGCCTTTCCTCGTCTGCCGTTGGATCTCTGTCAGCAGCGCCGCTTTATTCCGAAAGCTGAATTCATGCTGGCGTCATATCAATGAGTGGCCGAGGAAGAGTTAGCGAAAGAGACGTACCCGATACGAATACAGATCGGTCTTGGGATCCCAAAGGATCCTATCATGCGACTTGAATTTCTCGAGTAGGACTACGTCGCTCTCCAACGGTGTGTTCGTGACGATAGCGATGTCCTGCAGACGCATAGGGTTATGCGTCGACTACGACCCAAACCCAATCAGCGCACGAACGGTAAGAAAGGAAAAGATACGCACCTTGAGATGATCAATAGCATATACGAGTTGGGTATTCACATTCGTCCCCGTGCCCGTATCCGCCGGCTGTGAATACACGATATCTACGAGAACAAAAGGGAGTGAAGTCAGAACGCTCATTATACATGACCGCTAAACGTACTCGTCTTTGGCCGTTTCTTCTTGCCGCTAGGCGTGGATGCCGGTTCAGACGTGGATGCAGGCGTAGGCGCGGGTGTAGGTGTAGAAACAGAAGCACTGGCGGAGGAAGAGGAGTTGAGTGGTGTAGGTTGCGAGTGCCATGAAGTGTAGTCTTGACGATGCAGGATCCGTTTGAATGCGTCGGCGTCTTTTCCAAGGGACATGGTGACCAGTCTGTCTGCCGTCGATAGACAATGGTGGAGAAGAGACGGGTCAGAGTACTTTCTCAAGACTGGTTCTTGTAAGTTATCGGTCCGGCCCAATGATTACATAAATCCGGGCTCAGCTAAATTGCCGCACCACTAACGCATCACTACCGCATAAGATCTCAATCATTACCAATGTATACCATATTTTCGTCCATGTACGTATTGAATAGTGTAGTTTCCGAATCCAATTATCTCCTCGCGGACACGCCTGAGTTTTATTGTGTGAGGCACAAGTGAAACGTGCTTTGAACGCGCGGATGCAGCTAGATCCAAAGCAAACCAGATGCGACTGAATTCCAACTTCTAGCCTTGTTCCGACATCACCCAACAGGAGTTCAAAACCCGGTACCCAACAAGCTAGTGCTGGAGTCCAGCTTCGTCTAGTGCTATAGAATTGGTGACACGATCTGTGGTGTTGGGCTGGTCCGAGCATTAGCTCGAGGGTGGGATGCAAGCAGGTGTAGCTGCTGGGAGGGTGGGAAAACCTGCTTACGAGTTCGATCGTGTCTTGACTCTTGAGTGACAGGCTAAGGCAAGTGATAAAATCGCTTGCTAATTATATTATGCGGATAATGATATCAAACAAAATGACAGATTACGGTGCTTAATAAAGGGGAGTGGTGGGTGGGAGCAGGTAACGACAGTAAGTACAAGTGAGGATGCGCGAGCTATGCCGAACTCGACGTTGATGGATGATCAAAATGAACAAAGAAGAAAATTGCACATCTGCTCAACTGGACGTGTGGTGCCGGGGTACTCCAGCAGGCTATGTAATCCGGCACCTGTACATGACCTCGCAGTATTTAAGTGGTCCTGCCTGCATAAACCTCGTCCTAAATATACTTCGGAACACCATAACCTACAACATACCCTCGACCAAATTTCTCCTCCCTGCAGAACACTCGGCAAGCATTTCCCTACACAGTACTGCTAGTTGGTACATGTATACGCTCCTGGAAGACAATTGAAGTCATGTTAGTTTCTGTGTCGGAGTCGGCCACAAGTTTGGCGTGATATTTTCGAACACTGAGGATGAGGCGTGGTCCCAGCACAAACATCTGCATGCCTAAGAAAATCTCAAATGCACCATAGAGTATCTGAGCTCCCTTAGAATATGAATTCTACAGAAATGATGAGCCGTGGTTCCATGTAGATGTCAGCAACAAGTCGGCGCACTGAGAGCTCTGGAGAGAGATAACCAAACTGGAGGCAAGAGACACAAACAAAGCTAGCACATGCGGAGCTTGAGCACAAAAAGTTAACCATATTCAAGTTACAAGCTCACCTTGCAAAATAAAGCACGTGAGACTTTATCAGCACTCTGAAACAGTTCCCGATGGTTGACCCTGTCGATGGGTTGAGTTGTCGCAGGTCACAGAAGTGTTTTACAGCTATCCAGACCGAAAGACACAGTGCGAGGACCTCCCAAACACTGTTGAGCATCCAAATCATTGCAAACAGGAGCTGGACATTCCCATCATATTCGTAAACACATGTATGCGTGCCAGAGAGTATCAGCTCCTCTGGTATTTGTGCAGTGAATTGTGTTCTTCAGGTCAACAAGTAAAACTTACCCACTACAGTATCCTTGAGTCCTATTGCCATATTTGTTCCGCAGGCGATGATTACGGCCAGGAAGATAATAACAAGGAAGATAAGCATCATTCTAGATCTCTGATACATGGCATGTAACCGAGCAATCATGATGACTTGCATCATGTTTCAGTTGAGTCAATATCAGTGAGGTATTGCAGTTGGGTAACTCACCACCCAACATAGCAGGCATGACCACATTTGTCCCATTTATTGCATAGCCCATGATATTACCTGAAACACCCAATTAGTGATTATCCTCGTACTAGGATCGAATACTCACACCTACCAAGTCATTATGTTGAGCCAAGTTCAATGGTCAGAATCTCACTCACCCCTCCATACGAATGCAGTTAATTGGATGGGAATGGGAAGCATGGGTGCAGAATACTTACTGCATCTGTCACTGAGACCAATGTCATATTTGCTGTGTGCCGCAGGTCAGAAGAATCAAACACAGTGCATATGAGACGTACACAGAACACCAATACTGATCATGAGAGATAGGGTATTAGCATAGTGCCAATCTGTTGGCCTCCGAAACATACAGAGAATACAGTATTCCAATATAGCGTATCTAGATCATTTTGGAGTCAGTACAACTGACAACCACACTTATAGTTCAACATGAGGTATGAACAATGAGATACAGCACAGTCATCAGGGACCAGCATGGCCTCTGTCGCAAATCCATTGTGATCACCTATTGTTTCCTCTGATATGAGACCCTGCTACTCACCCAGATCAGTTCAATCTATAGCATAACACCGTTCTTAGTAGCGAGTTGGCTGCTCCGGCAAAAGCACTGGCCTACCTCTTGTCCGAGTGTTAGTACTGGAGATATCATAAGAATATCAGTGGTTTTCCATTACTGTCCTGCTTACCCCAATCATATACCACCACAGTGGCAGCAGCGACTGCAAAACCACAAGTCGATGTTAGATTGAGAACATCCGAACCAACTGATACTACGGACCCGTCCAATAGCTATAAAAAATACCTGAATTGATTATTGGCCACCAGCTGGTATCATTTAAGACTACCATCATATTCGAGGGATGGGTGCAGTGGGCGAGTGGGGATGTTGGGGGGATGGGGTTGAATGATCTAGCACTCCCGGGCTCCAGTGTGACAGAGCTGTCACAGCCTGTACAGCATGCAAGCTACACAGCTTGGTTCCATCTTGCTCCGTGCCAAACGAACCACTGTCTTATTGATTTTTAGGGCGTTTTCGACATGCTGCCTGTGCGTTCATTAAGGATTAGTTGCCATGTCATGCCTCCAATGAACATTTGAACTATGAGGTGTTTAGTGGGATATCTGTGTTCACCGTGCATGACAATATGAATATCACAGCCATTAGATGTGAGTTCCACAGTGATAGGATGTCATCTCAAGCTGGATTTGATGAGGGAAGACATGATAGAATTGGGCCCTTGAGAAAGGAACTATATAAAGCACAATTCAGAATCGGCTTAGGCAAAATTGAAACATATTGCGAGTCCAGGAGGATTCATTGGGAACTTGTTCTTCTCTCTGATTTATCTAGCATCAAAGCTTCTCATACGACCTCAGAATAACGCTGCATCATGCTCCTGAGTTCTGTTTCCGGAATCCTCTTCTCAAACTCAAATGTGCATGGCAGGACATCTGGCATCGACCCGCCCATGAACCCCATGTCCTCTAATGGCTTTGTAGGATCCGGAGTGAGCTACATGTCATGTAGGCCCAAAGAATAAGGAGGGTGGTTATGAACACCGATCTGTACAAACCGAAATGAGTTTGGAAGACTGCATGCGTGCAAAATAGCTTTACCTGTTCGCAATATGTTGACTGAGGCATATGCTGAAAGGAATGAATGTCATCCAAAAACGGGTAGCTGGAGAACGGTACTGACTGCCGACCAAACCCATAGACAAAGAAGTTTCAATCATCTCTCAGGCCACCTTGTTCGTCAATCCAGTGTTGAGGCTTGAATGCATAAGGCTCCATATAGACATCTGGATCCCGAGAGATAGACCTAAGGCAGTCACCGTTAGATCTTGGTTTATTGAAGCACAATGCTTACCAATGGTTGCCGAATACCATAGTCCCAGCTGGAATACACAATCGAGTCATTTGAAGCAACTCAACGACTTCAGGATCAGTCACAGACGTGGGCATGTTCTTCCCATATGCAACTTTCATGATTGTCGTTGCAGCATAACTTCAAAGTACGTGTAAG
>MU179314.1:468661-479787 GCA_016767475.1 Suillus weaverae
GATTGTCGTTGCAGCATAACTTCAAAGTACGTGTAAGCAAAGCACTGATCTAAAAAGTAAGGCGTGATGGGTGGGAAAGTCTCTCGCTAGCTTGCATGGTTTCCGCATATTTCATGTATTTCACCAAAGGCCACATGGTTTTTGCTTATCTCTTTTTGGAAACTCGCGTGGTTTTTGTGGCGTGAGCAACAACCCTTGCCCATTAGTATACCCTGTACTGTACATAGATATAAATGGTAATAATAATAAAAATGACACAGCAGAACAGAATGGGAGAACAGGGAAATGGGAAAATGAGAAAACACAAAATTGGAAAAATACAAAAAAATTGGGAGAATGGGAAAACAAAAATAGGTAAACATCCAAACATAAAAATTGGGAGAACAGAAGAAAATAGGAGAACAGAACAACAGAAAAAGGGGGAGATGGGAGACAGGAGACAGGAAATTGGGAAAATAGAAAAAGGGAAAGATGGGAGGTCAGGGGGTCAGGGAAAATGGTGAAATAAATTTAAATAGATTCACTCATGGGATCAAACAAGCATACAAAATTTTGGATACTCAAAGAGTCAAATTTACCATGTGCAAAAATAAAGAAAATAGTATTGTATGTAAAAGTATGAAAAAAATACCAAGGTGCCGCAGGCACCCCAAAGGAGCACAAAGCACTCCTTTGCCCTACTGTGCCAAAGGCACAGTGATTATTAGGATGAAGCCTTGGTGCAGGAAGCTAAAAAGGAGCACACAGCGCTCCTTTTGCTTCCTGTGCCGAAGGCACAACGGGTGTGGACTCATACTATCATAGACGACAGCGCTTACGTTATTACATGATGCTGGAAGTCTTGTGGATTATCAAGAACGCCAAGAACTATGTTCTTCACGTGTGACATCTGCAGTGGCCGATAGGCCTCAGCTGCCTTAGGTTGAAGAAGAGAATGAAGTGCTCTGCATCACGTTAAAAGGTAAGATAGACGGGGGATGTATCGCAGATTACTAACCTACGCATGCGACGGAACCAGTCCCCGAAGGGTGAAAAGGCAATGCTTATTCCGCCGCTAACATTTCTCCAGCAGTAATCATGCGAGGACAATCAGCTAGCAATTTGCCCTGATTCTCTATAATTTCCACGGCGGCCTACAACGGAATGTTGTTGAGCCAGGATATGACAACGCAGCGTACAGGGACTAACTTTGTAACGGCCGATAATAACGATTCGCTTGAATTTTGATCGAATAGGAATCAGAGGACCGTACGCGTCAATCTATCCCGCTATAGTGAGAAACGGTCTTATCAGAGATAGGACACAATCAGTATTCAAGACTCGAGGATTAAATGAGACACTTTACTTGCGGTGTGGCAAGACGTGCTCTCGAAGTCTCCAAGTGGGAGGGAAAGGTGGAAGAGGAAGGCCACTCTTTGATTTAGGACGGTAAGCCCCAAAGATGAATCCTACTACAGCAAGACAAGCCGCAGCACTGAGGACGAGCTGCGTGTTGTCAGGGATGCGCAGGATGTAAGTAAATACGCGTGGGATGGCCGCAAGTTGTTTGATCAATCCAAGATGTCAACATCTACATACAACCACCCCTCCGGTCACCCACGGACATGGCATCTCAAGCTGCAGCAGCGACTGTCCTCGACTCAGTCATTCTGAAGATTCTTCACGCTCATAATTTCTCGAGGTCATCGTCACAGGCATCTGCTGTTCTTGCCAGCCTCGTTTCTCGCTATCTTGTTCTACTAGCTTCTGTCTGTGGCAACTACGCCGAACTTTCAGGACGCTCACAAATATCAGTTTGGGACGCGTTAAGCTCGTTAGGAGACCTAGGTGTGAACCTAGAAGAATTAGAGGAGTATTATGTTTCTGAAGGGAAGGACCTTGGGAGGTATGCGAGCAGCAGTGCCAGGAGACTCGACGATCTCTTAGAATTCAGAGGTATTTTTCACAAATTCTCCTGTTCGCTGTTTGTTAACCACAATCATTATATTTACAGGTTATTTACAGGAGGGCCATGAAGACAACGCAACACCTTTTATCGACCCGCAGCCTTCGTTGGACGACATTGACGACTACGATGACTTATTCGACCGCTCAACTACCCCGGATTTTCTCCCTCCCCTCCCAGATGACACATCGCACCCGCGAAGCATATCGCCAACGCCAACGCCTCATACCGTGAAGCTTGAAAAGCCACCCTCACTCATCCCACAACACATAACCTCCAACACCGTTTCTGACTACGTGACACAGGTCAACTACTCAGAGTCCGTCCTAGCTTCCACGCCAGAGTGGCACCTCCCCTCGCGCCCACCAGCTAGCGCCCTCTCCAAAAAACAACCACCTCACCTTCCAACCCCCCAAACAGCACAAGCGCTCCTCCAAGCATACCACCATATCCTCACGCACCCCGTTCCTCCTCCCGGCCCACCAAACCCCTTAAAGCACAAAGTTGCGACGACGCTCCTGTACCAAGTACAAAACAATCCACGGTGGAACCCTCCAGATACGCTTTACGCCAACATCGCACCCTGCCCACCTCGCGTCGCAGTCATCGGCCCTTCCTACCCTGTCCCGCAGTCGACTCTAGACGATATACGCGCAGGAAAAGACGACAAAGAATCAAACAACAAACCTATATTTCCCTCTGCACCACCCCGCCCTGTCTTTTCCGCAGACAAGCCCGTTTTTCTCGTGTCTCAGCAATCTTCGCGTCTACCAGATCTCGCGCGTCAGATCTTGCCTGTAAGTCGTCATTTCGTTTAGTACATTCATCTCATGTCTCATGACGGAGCTACTAGCCCTCAGTGCTCGCACGCACCACGCGTCTCGCACATCCGCCCGTATTACAGCGGGGCAATCAGAAACTCTATTATGGCACCGGTGTCAGCGCTCCTTGGAACTCGTCTGCATCAGGGGCGCCTACTGGCGGAAAAGGTAAAGACGAGTGTACAACCAACGGACGCAGCAACGAACCTCCAACATTCACATTACCCGACGCACAGATGTTCGCTACATGGGATTTCGAGGCAAAGAGACCGCAGGAGGTGTTGGTAGTGCGTAGAGGGAGAGGCGTACCTGCGTCTGGAGTAACGCTTTCCATGGGGAACCGTAAAGGCCCGTAGGATTGAGAAGTCTCGCTGTGTGTATACAAGCCGATATCCTATTTTGCGAACTGCTAAAACCAGCAAAATACAGACCCTATTCTATGTACAAGTACTAACAATTGACCCCTCCGCGTGCTTTGTTGCTGAGCTTTTTTCGAAACGGACAGGCATGCAGTCGATAGTCACGCTCACGATTTTCACAGAACAGTCAATGGGCGACGTGTTGTTTGCAGTGCGAGTCCAAATTCCATCCAATCTGTCTCCATTTCACATGGAGCTAGGTGGGTTACAGGAACAGCATATGCGTTGGTAGATATCGCATGATCAAAACGCAGGAGTGTCACAATGACCATGACAGAGGGGATCATGAGGCGGCCATCCCTTTTTCTTTTCGAGAGTGTGCCAAACATTAGAGGGAGAGACACCCCAGTTGCTACACGGTTCATCCCAGTCGGCGTGCGTGGCCGACTGGGAGGGCGTCTGACATTTTCAAGGGTATCATCTGCTGTGGAGTGTCTTGTTGGGATAAGCGATCTCGCTATGGAGCGTAGAGCATTACGCCCTCCGTCAGATCCACAACGCGACAATCCTCCACGCTGCAGAACAGTCCTGCGTGTCTGTGCATCACGGAGGTTGCCTGATATGTTGTAAACCTCCACTGTTGCAGTTTCACACGCAATTGTTTCTGCATCTGCAGCGAGCACAGAGAATCGGGGCAAGACTATGAGGATAGGATCTGGTTCTCCATCTGAACTTGAATTTGAACCCCCGTTGAAAACACGCAGACGGGATATGACGAGGATTGTGCCAGTGATATTGAATGTGAAGACATTTTTTGATGGGGGGAGTATATCGTTCATGTTGACGTGAATGACGTTGGGGGATGAGGAACGCTTTGTACATCTGAGTTCGCGCGGCTACATCCTTCTGATGTCAGAGGCATCGAGCTGATGGACGACAGAGTGCCCGAGGGTGTCAGAGAAGTCGGGGAACCCTCGAAAGAGTAGTCTGGCACCTGGTCTCCTGGCAGCGGCGCACGCAATAAGTATGAGGTCGAGCCGGCCGAGGAAGTAGAGTCGTGTCGTGTTGCTAGCACAGGTGTTTGGAGCTGCGAATTCGGATACGATTCCAATGGCAACGATTGAGGAAATTCTAGCGAGGCTTGCCTCGAAACCGGTATCGACGGGGGTTGACGTCGAAGCCAGTATAACCTGCACCTCCTGTGACAGTCCAAGTCGTCTCTTCTGCAGGTGCCAAAATGACGTCGAATCCTCGCGCCTCCAGCCCTACATCCATACCCAGCATCGTTGCCACGCCAGGAAACCAAACACCTTTTGCCGTTCCCGTGTACTCCGGTTTCATCAAGATGCCCTCCCTTCCACTCGAGGGATCGCTGTCCTTTCCAAGAACATGACATGTCATTTCACCCTTCGCTTCTTTCACTTCTACGTGCCGCCGGCCATCTTTGCTGTGCATAGTCCTCATGGGTGCTGCCCAACGAACACGAAGACGATCTGCGGACGGGAATGCTCCCAGAATAGCAATACCGCCAGAGCCTCTGTCCGTGTAAGCGGAAGAGGAGGATGTCGTTGTAGAGCTCGGAGGGAACATGCGAATCCTGACATTGTTAGATAAACAATGTGGAAGAGGGATGGATGTCTGTATTTAAGGAGCACTTGTAAGATGAAAATTCATGCCATGGTGTAAAACAACGTACGAGGAAAGGAGCCTTCGGGGGACGACAGACGTAAGGAACCCAGAGATCTAAACCAGCCATGAAATGTATGTTATTACGCTCTCCTACGGAGCCTCGTCGCATCTTTGCGGCAGAGAATGTGGAAACCCTGATTGCACTGTCTACACCAAGCCTTGGTGGAAATTGCTTGGGAAGGACGTAGGAATGTTGTACCCGCTGACAAGGATGTGACGAGTATACTCGTCGTCCAGAGGCGGGAATGCAGTGTGAGATGTCGATGTAGAAAAGAATGCACGAGAGGCGGGACTCATGACAGAGGCGCTGGACGTTGGTAGACCAAAAACAGAGAGATAAGATTTTTGAGAGCGAGCTGGTAGATTGAGAGCGCGTGCAGTGTTGTAGAGGTTGTGGAGCAGAGTTACTGTCGGTTGGGTGAACTTCCGAGCGCAGCATCTTCAAATTTCCCTTTTCGATAGTGATGGTGAATAGGAGAAAATTAAAACTGAGAATAAACGCTCACCAGGAAATAATGGTAACGTAGAACCAGGAGAAAATCCATAGGTATTGAAAGCTATTGATGGTCTTTAGCCCATTCATTTTAGTTGACTGGTCTGCGATGAACACACATACCTTGAGATACATCCTAATGGCAATGCCATCTTGACCCTGCTTCGCTTTGCCCTCGATAGCACAACATTCAACTTTGGTTGCTGCTGGGCAGTTGCCGTGAATAGCGAGACGATGCATTCGCTGAGAGTGGTGGACTGATTGTACGCGCATGTCGCGATTGCGCAGGTGCATACATGGAATTCGCGTGGCTATCTGACAAAATAGCGCGCTATGATGGTTGATTGGCGTGTTTTGATATCACTATCGTGTGATAAAGCCTAAGGAAGCGGAAAAGTGGATCAAAGACGGGTTCTGCTGTCTCATATAGTGCGCAAAGAGGCCTAGTGTTTGAATTCACCGGCGACGCCAATGCCGGCGAAAGAGAAAAGATTGTTGATCACTCTGCTAAATTCCATGAGGTGGCGCACATTCTGAGGGCTGTTTAATAAAGCTCGAAGCCCGCTGGTCCTGCCGCGCCTGCCGCGGTCGTGACGCGGCACTGTTCATGTCCAAACACCATCTTATGTCGCTCGCAATGATTTCCAAACACTCTAAATGATCAACATGTGAGTGTCCATCGGTGTATTGGCCCTGTAGTGCTGTATTCACCTCTCACCAATTTTTCAGTGCTTGTCCTCCGCGTTCGTATTACTTGGGAATGTAGCGTGCATCTTGTGTTTGTATTGAATTACCTTGGTATCACTTCTAACCATTGATCTAATGTTGATTTTCAGACACCAGTGTGAAGTGTTGTCTCACTGAGTCAAGCCTCGACCCCACCTTGTCAAGTCTGATGCAACCTCTGTACTCTGTCCTACCACGTCAAGCTCCAACTATGTCGTGCCAAGCCTTCAATTCAAATTTCAGGCTGGGTCAAGCACCACTCATTCCATGACAAGTTATTCCCAACATCTTCGCAGCCTCCATGCTAATGTCAACCTCCATCCTTACCTATGCCGCGTCAAGCATAGCCCATGCCGCGTCAAACCTCATCCATGCCGCGTCAGTGCCTCCTCACTACCGCGTCACACCTATCACATGCCGCGTCAAACCTCACCCTGCGCGTCAGCACTTCAAAGCTTCACCTGTCACACCTATACCTCGTCAGTGCCGCGTCACACCTACCACATGCCGCGTCAAACCCCCTACGCGTCAGCACTTCAACTGTCAGTGTAACTTAGGTATAATTTCAATCTATCATGGTAGTTGGTTTTCTAACAGTGTCTCCTTTCATCCTAACAGAATTAGACGTCGTACACTGTAGCTGTCCATAGGCAGTAATACCTATGGCACTGCCAGTCTCCCTGCTACTGCACGCGACCGAGTACGCTGGCAGGTGGTTTGGTGGCGCGGTTGCAAATTCCCATCAAGTCTCAGATCACCTCCCAGTGATGTCGAGCAAGGAGATCTCGTGGACGAACTCTGGCAAGACCGAGCTAAGAGGCGTGAGATTCGCGTGAGTGGCATTGACATTGACTGGTTATGGTCGTACTTAATGTGAAGTATTGCATAGCTTGGAGAATGGGCCCACTCTTGGGATACCCCTCGCGAAGAAGACTTGATTCAAAACTTTATGTCAGCACAAGCATCAAAAGAATTTGCGTAGTGTTGTAGTCATAAACATATGTCGTCTCATGTAATCTCACTCGCAGTCCGCCCCTCCACACTCGAACCAGTGGTGGGAAGGAGCCTGGAGTTTGAGCGCCTTGAACAATTCAGCGAGTGTGTCTGATGTGGCATCTCTGGCGCCTTCGGCGGCCTTCCACGAACATCTGGCTGTGCGGTCTCACGCCTTCTCCGGTGAGCCTGACGATTCTAATGTACAAGCGCCCTATTCTTGAACTGTATTCAACGTCCACTTGAAGAGCACTCCACCATCCGAAATATCTATCGATTCAATCTCAAGCAGCTTTGACACCTTATCGCTTTGATTGTTTTGCTGTCTCACTCATCACAGCTACATACTGCGCTCAGTACGCAACACACTGACCCTTATTGTTCACCCAATGTCAGTATTTTCATCTCTTATATTTTATCTTCGCCCACTGACCCCATTGACAGCTCTTAGATATGTCTGACGGAAGTTGGGACAAGTTGGCCCAGGTCACTGTCAAGGGTGCTGAACATGACTCTCGTGAACGTCTGCCCCATCCGCAATGTTTGGAAGGGACCCGGGTGGACCTCCTCAAGTATATCTACGAAATATTAGACAAGCACGAAACGAACCGAATCATCTGGTTACATGGCACGGCGGGCGTCGGAAAGTCTGCTGTTGCGTTCACTGTAGCTGAAAGGATGAGAAATCTGAAAATGACAGCGGAGACGAAAAAAGAAAATCGGCTCGCAGGAACATTCTTTTTCTCGCGCAAGCACACGAATCGGCGCACAACTGGTCGTCTCTTTGCAAGTCTTGCCTACCAGCTGGCCAGCAATTTCACCAGCGTCAAGACGCACGTGAATCAAGCTATCCTCGAGAACCCTGCCCTTCTACACCCCGATGGGTCTCTTCGTAACCAGATGGAGGCGTTGTTTTTACGACCTCTGCGGCAGCTCAAATACAGATTGCGCGAGTGTCCGCCTTTGACGTTCGTTATTGATGCCCTTGATGAATGCACGGACTCCCTACCGGAATCCCTCGATCAGTCCACAATCGAGTCTTTCGATGAAAACAAATCCGGGTCCGAGCTTACTGAACTCGTATCCCTGCTCGCCCAAGCTCTTCGAGATCCTGATCTGCCTGTGACCCACATTCTAGTCACCAGTCGCTCAGAAGCGCATATTCATGAAGCCATGCAACACGAAAATGTGTGCGAGATACCAGTGAAGACTTCTGGGAGGAGTGTTGCTGCCACTATCTCGCTAGACGGCGCGGATGTTGACGAAGACATCTTTTTTTTCTTGGAGCATTCCTTCAGAAAACTGCGGAATCGCAACTGCAATTTCCCGCAGCCCACGGAGGACCAGCTTAAGCAGCTGGCGCAGCGAGCAGGCCGACGTTTCATCGTAGCGACCACGATGATGAAATTCATCGATGATCGACACAATAATCCCCGCCATCGCCTTCTGCTTCTGCTTCAGCTAACGAGTAAACTTTTACCAGGAACGGAGGTGAACAAATTATACGACTGTATCCTCTCCACATGTGCCGACCCTTCGCTGGCATACATGCACTTGTCCGTTGTTGCTACTCTTGCAGACCCTCTGCCGATATCACAAATCTCGAAACTTCTCGGCCCTGGTGAGGGCAGGGACGTTGAAACAGTATTAACGCAACTACGGTCTGTCTTAGATATTCCTACCGACAGCAGCCTCCCCGTTCAAATATCTCACTCGTCTGTTCGTGACTACATTTCCAATCCCTTAAACTGTAACCTTCGTCAAGTACGAAAAATCCTATCACCACACTCCCTAATTGCACTTTCCTCTCTTCAATTGATGGTGGATGAAATTCCAGAAAGTACAGCTCTCCTCGATGCGCTCTCAGAATTGAATAAGCAAAGCCAAGCTATGGAACCGCACGACCCTCAGGATTTGAAACACTCATTATCCTTCATCGTTCAGCTACAACATCCAATACAGGTGATTATAACTCTACTATGGCTTCGGGGAAATCGTGGTTCAGAGTTACAATTCTGGCTGCAGACGAAGGGAGGGAGAGACTGGCTGCAGACACAGGGAGGGAGAGGCTGGCTGCACACCCAGGGAGGGAGAGGCTGGCTACAGACCCAGGGAGGGAGAGACTGGCTACAGACCCAGGGAGGGAGAGTCTGGTTGAACTCCCGGGATGGGAAAGATTGGCTGCAGACCCAGGGAGGGAGAGACTGGCTGAACTCCTGGGATGGGAAACATTGGCTGCAGACCCAGGGAGGGAGAGACTGGCTGCAGACAGAGGGCATGAGATACTGGCTGAAAACCTGGGGGGGGGAGAGGCTGGCTGGAATCCTTGGATGGGAAATACTGGCTGGGATCCTGGGACGGGAGAGGCTGGCTGGAATCCCGGGACGGGAAAGATTGGTTGCTGACCCAGGGAGGGAGAGGCTGGCTGCTGACCCAGGGACGGGGAGGCCAGCTGCAGATCAAAGATGGGGGAGGCTTGGTGGAGATGGATGATGAGAGAGACTGGCTGTATACAAGGCCTAGGAGTGACCGGCTGCGGACAGAGGAAGGGAGAGAGTGGCTGCAGGTGCCAGGAATGGTAGGCTGGCTGGACACCACGAGCGGGCGAGACTGGCTGGAGACCCAGGGCGGGCAAGATTGGTTACAGACCCCGCATGGTCAAAAATGGCGGTTGAAAACTATGTGGGTGAGTATGGAAGAATTCTCGAATGCATTGGAAGCAATCAGAGAGTACACAGTCGCTCCAGAGTTGTCTTCGCAGTCAGTTTTTCAAGCAATCCAGCAGTTCAAGACCCTTCCGGATTTCTTGATGTTCCCGGCATTCCTAGCATTGCGGCACCAGGATCGCTCTACCCCAGCATTACCAGAAAGTCCGCCAGACATAGAGGTCATCCATGCTATACAGGCTTTTTCCAGTTTCGCATACGAAGCACGGGAACAAAGTCAATCAGCTTCTGACGCCCTCAAATACGCATGTCAAAACTGGGCTGTCCATCTCTCGCGAGCTCCAAATTCATGGGACGAGAAGCTTGCCTATATTTTTCAGTCATTCTGGAATCGTCATCTGCTCTCCTGGTTTGAGAGGCAGTGGTGTTTGAAGGACCTGCGGTCTTGCCTCATTATTTTATCTGAAGGCCAGAAACTTGCACAGGTACGTGCATTCCCGATATCGATGGTTTCCTTGTCTTACAGCCTGACTTACGCATATAGGAACATCTGCAAGCTCCTGGGCCATCTCAATGACAGTCCGAACCTGCTGGATTCATGCAACACGCCACACTGTCTTATTGCACGTTGATTTCTTGCTTTTACGTTGTTTGTAGCTTGAATGTCCACAGCTGCAGTACTATGCAAATTTGTAATCATATTTTTCTCTGGCTTCAGCAGATTCTACGCTTCCAGGTCATTGGACAACCGAAACAAAGGCATGGGATGACTGCCTTACTTCTTTCAAGGAGTGCAGCCGTAAGCTACTGGCGACGTCGTGTCTGTTCCCCTTTGCTCTGGGTGCGGGTCTGTCTTCTGCTGCCCATCAGGAAAACCCTCCCCCAGGAAATTACTCTAAACTATGATAAATCTCGATAATCCTCAAGTATTATCTCTAATTATGGGCTTTAGAATGATTAGTTTGTTTAGAAAGACTTTTTTACTCCCTTGTTTAAAAAGAATAATTATCATGAATTTGAAGCCCATATCATGAATTTCAGAGAGTATATTTCGAACATTGCATAGTGAATCACGCGCATCAGATGGTGTTACGAGCAAAACAGACTAATATTTGATCAAAGGATATACATAACACAAAGCTGACTTGGAAGACTAGGCAAATTAAGGTGTGATACATGAATCTAGGATTTTGACGGGTATAGATCAGTGCAAATATTTACCGGACCTAATCATCTGTGCGAAGGGGAATGATTAATGAATCTACACTATTTGTAAATCCTATTCCTTGGCCATGCCATCGAGGTCAATAGATGGCCACTTCCAATAGGAATCATGACCAGAGAAGAGCGAGGCACATGGGGCATGGGATCTGTGAAAACACGTTAATCACAACAGTCAAAACTTCGGGGCTAACAAACACACAAGGTTAATCC
>MU179314.1:480547-573127 GCA_016767475.1 Suillus weaverae
ATCGAAGCGTTGCTTTAGCTGGCTCATATTCGGTAGTGACGGCCTCGTCAATGAGCTTCACCTGGTTTTGATCTTCACTTTCAAAGCTGAGAGCTTGTCGACGGTTTGGCATCACCTAAGAGCGCCTGCAAATAGCCCTGCGTGTGTTGGTCTATCTCCTTGTACTTATTCCCATCCATCAAAGTGCGCTCCTCAGGTGAGTCTACACAACGAAGAGCTCGAAAAGACGTCAAGTCAGATATACAGTCTATCTATATCAATGGAGGGAAATACACGATGTGCTAGGTGCAATACATACATTACACCTGTACTTCAGTGGTCTCGACGTTTACGCTTTTCTTATCCTCGCCTTCGATACCACTCTGCATTGTTTCTGTGGGGGATTTCCTGTCCTTTTCATACTGCTTGTCTATGGGCATGACGTCGTCCGCAGAGATTAGGCCATCAACATAGGTATCGTGAGCAGGGAACAAGTACGATGTAACGTAATACACCAGGGATGCAACCACAAACTAGCATAATGTGAGCAAGACACGTGTGAGGGAGATCAGGAGTTCCGTACCCCATACATCCACGCGATGTCGAATAAACGGGTTGCATACCCTATCTTGATAGTTGGGTCGATCGAGTTGATAAGGCCGGGAAGCGTGGGGCCAACTGTTACTATCATCGCCAGGACCGCGCGCCAGTTCTATGTAAGCAGACAAATATATCATGAGGTGGAATACAGCGAGTAGCATCAAAGCTTACAAATCCCCCAGTGTAACGGTATCGTCCTGAAGGGTCATACATAGCGGGAACGTCGACGCATCCTTTATGCACCAGATAAAACTGTGCAACGCAAAGTGTTAATCGATGAATAGGCGCGAGCGGGCATGCCTGTAAGTTACACCCACATCGGTGACCATGATGCCAGCAAAAGGGCCAAGGAAAATGGTATATCCGTCCATAAAACTCAAGAACCCTGTGGCACTATATCGGTGGATGATAAGGGCTCTACGAACATAACACATGGCAAAGACTTACTTGGCGAGAATCTCCCATGGACACAGAGCCCACCCACCAATAATCGCACACAATATTTGTCCGCGCCTGATGTCGATATACTGTTCGAAATAAGCGATTGTTTGTGGAGAGAGTATAGGCGCTAACCTTGGGACACAGAACCGTCATATCATTTCCCGCCCCGAGCGAGTTGGCACTGATGTTGGTACCAATAGTCGTCAATGCGAATACGAAGGAGGCGAAAAAGGCTGCAGCCCGATTGTCCCAACGATCAATCAACAGAAGAGGGTCCCACAGGACCTCGCCGTAGAGTTGTATTCCAGCACTAGTCACAGCAATTCCGACAAAGCTGCACAGCGTGAATGCGATGGGTATGATAAACGGCTGGACATATTGACTGAAAGCCCGTTAGACAACAGCGTTGATCTCAGATTGGAATTCATACGCTCGTTCATTCTTGGCGTAGCGCTGCGGGTTTTTGTGAGCGATTGTGGCAGAAGATGTACAAATTCATCTGACTTACAGTAAAATCGGGAATATTGACCGACAAACTGGCATAGATTCCCAAGGCGCTGTTCATCGCACTGAGCCATGCCCACGAAAAGTAGTTGCCCTCGATAGTTGCATGCTGGGAAAACAAGCCCTGCGAGGCAGGGACCTTAACAAATGCCCATATGACCATTGCCAACCATGCTATTGGTGTGAGCACGCCCTTTGCGAAGAATAACCAACGGATTTTATGAGGAGTCACGAAAAGAAACGGAAACTGGATGAGCCAATAGAGAAAGTAACACAATAATCCTGACAAATTGGTCGGATAAGCATATGACTAGGGCAGCAAGGGAAATGATGCACCAGAACTGGTAATATTTGCAGAGACAGGTAATCGATTGGGCATCCTTGCAATCGAAGGCCAAATGGCTTTGAGCATCTGGATTGTATTGAGTTAAAATGACCAAAGAAAATAAATAGAGAATGATTCGATGCACCTGATACACGCATTGCGACCCATTGTATGTCTAGATGGATGCATAAGCACTCCTGTCATAAACCACACTCCCATAATCATTACCTGTATACCGAACCAGAACATAGATAATAAGACGCGACTGAACACAGTGAAGTAACTGAACCAGAAGCCGAAAGACGATCGATTTAATACAGGGAAAGCGACATGGAGACGAGCGCCTATTGTGCCAGTCAAAACCATCACTACGGAGATAATTGCATAGGCCGCGGCAATACATGGCATAGCCTGACGCCTAGCAGTTAACGCAACGTCAGATAAAATGTGCAGCCGGAGCGGAGAACTGGTTCGACCAGTCATACCAAGATAAACCGATTGCAAGCATGGAGCTAGCCAACTCCCAAACTGCAAGATTGGTGGCATCAGAGACCCAGTAGGATATCTAACAATTAGGTATTAGCGGATTGTGCTGTGATAATCGTCGTGGGATGTCCTACATAATTCCAGGTGCTACAAGGAATCATCGAGGTTATGAAAACAGCTAAACGATGCAACAAGTATGGTGCTTACGTCCATGTTCTCAGACGAGGAGGTACTGGATCCATGTCCTTGTTGCTCCATCCATGGTTCGCGAAAGTCGTTTCTTCACGGTCGAGAGCCCATTTGGAAGGCTTGAAGAAATCGACCAAAGCCCCGCTTTGCGGCATGGTTCAAGGAGTCAAGAAACAAGTTCCTGATTTCAAGTCAGTACATTTCATTATATGCCTCCACACGCGTGAACAGGTGACCTCCGCACTTATTTATATTGAGATAAGAGTCGGATAAGAGCTCAAAAGTTCACAGACGATTTATTTATTGGACGTCAGTAGTAGTCACGTCTCAACCGCCCAAGTCAAAGTGATAACGAAACTGAACTTCCAATGATACCCAAAAAGGATACCTGACTAATGAACATTTGCACCGAACCACGTGGAACATATATTCTGTCTCACAAACGGTCAGCCTGGCCTATGATGCTGGCCTTGCTTCCTGCACCGTAGTTCACAGTGTGACCATTTTCTTCAGACCTCTTTTGTTAAGCCGCTGTTGACCAGCGGATTTTGTACGATCAACTCATGTCCGACCCATTCGATGTTATACCATTCGAGGTACGTGCTGTTCATATAATTAGCCCTAAACCACACCCACCGGTCTTGTCGAAAGGACATCAAGGGGGAATGGAAGAAGCTAGGATCAGGTTCTTTTGGGAACGTTTATAAAGGTATCTTGTTCAATTGAATTTCCATCTAAGCTAACAGATGTACAGGATCATACCTGGGCATTGATGTCGCAATTAAAGAAGTCCTGCCATCCAGCAGTTATAACGTCGCCAAATATTTTGAGAGGGAATGGAGATTAATGAAGTAAGCTTGCGCTACTAGCTACAGACTGATTTTGAGCGTTGCCTCAGAGAAGCTCGTCATCCAAATGTTGTACTTTACCTTGGCTTGTCGCGTGCCCCGCCTCCAGATGGACGCATATTCATAATATCAGAGTACATTGAGAACGGTGCGTCCAGTTTGAGATCTTTACCTCCTACTTCTCTTAATATTGTTCGTTCAGGAAATCTCAGAATGTACATATTCGATAAGGCGAAACCTTTTCCGTGGCGTCTCCGGCTTTCTTTTGCCACAGATATTTCCCGTGCTCTCGCATACCTTCATGCACGCAAGTGCATACACCGCGATTTGAAAGGCGAAAATCTCCTTGTCACCGCAAACGGCAGATTGAAGATCACCGACTTTGGTTTCGCTCGGATTGCCGCCCGCAATGAAGAGGAAAGCAAACGTCTCACCTTCTGCGGGACTGACTCCTACATGTCGCCCGAAATTCTACTTGGGGAGGAGTTCGATTTGCCCACAGACATTTTCTCTCTCGGCATCATCTTCTGCGAGATCGCGGCGCGGAGGTTAGCTGATGATCGTCATTTCAAGCGCACTGGCCCAACGTTTGGCATTGATGCCGAGGAGGTGCATCGATGGGCTAGCCCAGGTTGTCCACCGGCGTTCCTTGCTCTTGCATTCGACTGTCTTGCTCAGGATCCGAAGGCACGCCCCACTACTCGCGTCATCTTAGACAGGCTAGGCGAAATCGAAACGGAGGTATTGTCACGTCCAGACACTGATGACTTTCACGTTGGGAGCATCAAACTTATGACAGGAGGTAGACGCCCGGGTGCTGCTCCCCGCATCCCGAGTTTTGGGGCTGGTGTTGGGAAGGACATCAGGCACAATACGGCCTCCGTCAAAGATGATGTTCTTGCGGCCCTGTCCAGCAGCGAGGAAAGCAGCGACGAAGAGCCCATGGACGCCATGCGAGGTCTGGCTGTCAGCCTGGATCCAAACAGCGATTGGAGCACAGTTGCCAACGGTGAGATTAATGCTTTAGAGTTCCGACGACTTCTGGTAACGTGCTTCGATTGTTGACATTCAGGACACTCAGGTGATAGCACCCAACCTCTTCTCGTCAGTAACTCTAGCACATTATCAGAATACAGCGCCGTTGTCGACCGGGCCCATGTTCCCACAACTACAGATGTCATCCCGACATCTTTGTCCTCCATTCTCACTATTCGGCCTGCACTCGACCCAAATGGAACGGCGGAACCCACTACCCCAGGTGCCTCCTTGACGGACAATAGTAATACTCCAACGAACAGCGACTCCATCATGTCCGCGCAGAGTTATCAGACTGCTCAATCATCCATCCAGTGTTCCACCACAGCGACAAAAGGCCACTCCTCTATCGGTTCTCCTCCTATGCTTCACCGCTTTACTTTACTTAGACCTGGCACAAAACGTACTAGCGGATCAGTATCCCCGACACGTCACACCGACGGAGGATGGAACCCCTTAGAGCTGATCTTCTCGAGCGGATTACTCGTGCAGAAGTGTGATATATGTTCAAAGAGGATTGGCTGGAAGCCTGTTTTGGAATGTGACGATTGTGGGCTGCGGTAGGTTCCTGACTATGACCTTCGATCACAGCGGATCTGATACATGACTGCTATAACTCCAGTGCTCACGTCAAATGCGGAGAAGTTGCCCCTCGTGACTGTAATATTCGTTCGGTAATTCAACCAGCTCTGCAGACATCATTGCCCTTGTCGAAGGGAAGGAGCCAGCCAAAGAGAGTGTCTTTACCTAATTCAATCACGCGATAGCGACCCTGCATGTTCTCGGATTAGTATTCCCGGGGCCTGTTGCGATCATGGCTTAGCTTATCCCTCCTATCAAGCCACACATAACTTACATTCATGGGACGATAAATCATACTATGTCACTGCTGAGTCACTCGGTATCCTTGCCTCGTATCGTTTACCTACGTTAATGTATTCCTAGTGTCCTGTACACATCATTCGACAATGCAAATATCACTCGAGCTCTGGCCATTATTATTTTGTTGAGTGGTAGCCACGTTATCGACTAACTGTGCCAGCAGGCTTTACATACAGGATAAGTTCTTTCCCAAGTTTGCCCACGTCCAATCGAGGCATGCTTCCGTAACTCAGGGTCTCCGTCCTTACTTGATATGTCATGATGCAGCACCCAAGGCCGATCTGGAACCGCGTCTCCGCTACATATCCAGCTGATTTTGCCAAGTGGACCTACGGCACGTGTGCAACACCTGCATGTTGTACATAATTTAGGAGATACAACCAGGTAAGTATGAACTTAGTCTACTAGTGTATTGGGAGGAACGTTTCTTACAAACCATCTTTTCAAGGTTAGCATCGTTACGCCAAAGTTCGACGCGCGCTCAAGCAGCAATAAAACTGGCAGGTTGCAAAACAATGTCAATCAATGTCATCTTGTTAAGTACTGTATCGCGATTGTTCGGCACAACTTCAAATTGAAAGCTTCATACGACGTCCCATGCCATTTCAGCTGTATCAAGAGAGTATAAATTAAATCCCTTCCTGAATGCGACAGTCGGCTTTCTGAATAACACACCCCAACACCATAGTACACAGCGTATGTCTCCATTCCCCTATATCCTCACCGTAACTGTCTTGTGGCTACTGTATCGTTGGTCCTGGCCAAGGAAGTTAGCTGGGCTGCCCCTTCCACCGGGACCGCGATCACTGCCATTCCTTGGGAACGTTAGTGACATTGACATAGTACGTCCATGGCGTACATATAGTGAATGGAAGGAGAAATACGGTCAGTACTGCGATTTTTGAATACTTGCCCCTCTCACATCTCCAGTAGGTCCCATTGTATCATGCCGTCTGATTGGCCAGACTGTCGTTATAATAAACTCTGAGAGAATTGCACGGCAACTCCTTGATCAGCGCTCAGCGATATACTCTGACCGTCCTACAGGTCCTGTCCCCAAACTGTGAGATCGCACTTCCTGTTGTTATTTGCTCTGATCGTGATAAATCATTAGTTTTGGCATAGATTTCATTACCGCATTTCTTCCGTATGGAGATACGCTGCGGCTTCATCGACGATTGTTTCACCAAGCATTGCGTTCTGATGCAGCGGATTCTTATCGAGATCTCTATTTGGACAAGGCTCGCCAGCTCTTGTCTAACCTTCTTGACTCTCCTAAGGCGTTCGAGAAGCACCTGTTCCTGTAAGTCCGCCATTCCTCGCCCGCTGACGCCTTAAATGACTGAGATGGGATCAGGTACACAGCTTCGATTATCATGGCGGTGACGTACGGACACGATAAAGTCTCTTGGGATGCTCCCCCGATTAAATCTGTCGCTGAACTTGTGGAGCTCATAAATGTCGGTCTTGCACCAGAAAGGAGTGCAATACTCACGGCATTCCCTATACGTACGCAATTTTATTCAAGATAGAACTTCTGACGCTACCTCGTTGCAGTTACGCGACTACCTGCCTGGTTTCCGGGTGCATCATTCCAGCGTATCGCGCAACGTACGCGGAAGCTCGCACTTGAGTCCATGAATGAACCATTTGAATACGTAAAAAGGAATATAGTGAGCACATGACATAACAGACTATCTCGTGGACGCGGATACTTATGGGGGCCTGAAGGCCGCCGGAAATGCACCAAAGTCAATGGTATCGGATCTTTTGACTGAAATGGACGAAGGAAAGGAGGCCTTTCCAGAACAGGCAGTGAAACACATTGCTTTGACTGTCTTTGTTGGTGAGTGTGTTCGCTTTCTATTATGTTACGGGAAGGAGCCAACATGCATACGTTCATAGCTGGGTTTGATACGGTGGGTCCGCCATGCGACGTATACTACAGACAGATCAGCTGATGGATTATACAGAGCTCTTCCACGCTGTCCTCTTTTATACTGGCGATGGTTTTGAATCCTGAGGCTCAGCAGCTCGCTCAGCAAGAAATTGATTCTGTGGTGGGCGTTGATAGGCTGCCAGATTTTTATGACCGACCATCTTTGAAGTACGTGGAGGCAGTTTTTCGGGAAACTATTCGTTGGCACATCGTTGCACCACTTGGTGAGGGACTTGAAGTGTCAACCATGTCATTCTCATCATTGTTCTGACAGGTCTTCCTCATGCGACATCAAGTGACAACGTCTTCGAGGGCTATTTCATTCCAAAAGGTTAGTCGGCCGATCTTGACTGTTGGCGGGTCCATTCTCTATGTTCTAATGTGACGTGTTCCACTATAGGCTCTCTTATTCTGCCTAATATATGGTTTGTGTCAATTTTCTGACAGGTCTTATGCTTTGTACCTTGGTTGCCTCTTCAGGGACATGTCCAGAGAAGGACACGATGATCCTGATGTTTTCAAACCGGAAAGGCACTTTGCAAGTGACGGGACACTTTTGTCAGACACGATAGCGGCCAAACCTATGTGGGGTTTTGGAAGGAGAGGGTGAGTGGGTGGTCAACCCCACTCAGGAATCGTTCTTCTCACAATCTGGTTAGGTGCCCAGGGCGTTTCATTGCCGAAGCTGCGACGTGGAGTGCAGTGGTACATCTCCTTGCAGCGTTCCGGATAACGAAGGCAAAGGATGAAGTAGGGAAAGAGATTGAAGTGAAAGAAGAGTTCACATCTGGAGTGGTCTGGTACGTTCCTGTGTGTTTGAGAAGGAAGCATTGGCGTCCTCACCGCCCCTGATTTCGTAGCCGACCCGTGCCGTTTCAATGTTCTTTTGTCCTCCGAACAACGGACAGGGAGAAAGCAATCCGCTTAGGCGATTAATCTTGGGTGGGGTTCGGATCTAATTTGACCTGATTATTCTAGCTGTACGAGGCGAGTTGATTAACTTGTAGCACCGGCTCATCGTGATTATGTATTAACACATTGTACTTAATTCCTATTCGTAGTCGATTGGATCGTTCGCTTCGATATCGAGTTTTCCAAGTTGTCTTCCATGATACTTGGTCGGTAATCTAATTATTAACCGTTCGTACGGTAGCAATATATATTATCCATTCCAACAATAATTAATATCAATATTTCCAATGATAATTTGTCTCTCCACACCAACCCACACCAAGTACTGTCAGCTGATCAGTTCCATCGGCGGCCTACGATAAAACCCATCGTTTTCAAGTTCTCGTAGAGACGAGTGCTCTGAAATATACTGCATAGAAATAGCCAGACTTGACTCGGATCTGGGGTGGAAGGTACGAAACATCACACATCCTGCAGATTGGCTTAGTTGAAGCCCAGAGTTACTAAAGTATCATCGTACAATACGGCACATGTCTCGTCAGCAACAGGATGCAGATGCCAACCCCCGGTTCAGACAAAGGTCAAACACGACAGCCTTCGCCCCGTTTGCGTGGCGGCGTAAAGCCGACACCGTATCTACTACCGTCCAACCTCAGACACAGCCGTTGACCTTCGATGCCCTCGTTGAGGCGCTGACTCCTCCTGCAGTTCCAAGTCTCACACATGCACGCTCCTTGGCTACTCTAATAGCATCGCAATCACCGCTGCCTCGACCATCTGTACTGAACCCAGTGTGGGCTGCACTCTGCGGTCACGATTCGCCTTCTTCGCTGCAGGCAGCAGGGTATGAAATCATGGCAACGTTTTGGGAGAGATTCGACGGCCACCTAGGTACAGGAGATATCCTTCAGTATTTCTCGCTATTCTTGCATACCGTCTGGGCTGCTGATGTAGGAGAACCTCGACTACGGGCTCTACGGGCTCTCACAAGAGGGGGAACCGAAGTCATTGGTATCGAAATCTCATTACTTAGCTTGCTCAGGACATGGACAGAAGGCGCCTTTGATGCTTACATGTCGGGCGATGCCCTCGATTCTACTGAGCGTGCAGAGCGAGAGCGACACGTTGAGCTTTTGGCTACCTTCCTATCTTCTGTACTGGAGCAACCAGAATCCGCAGCTCGTGTATCTGAAGGTGACCTCGCCAGTGTCCTTCAGTTTTATGCTGGTCTTCTTGGTCGAGCGTTGACAGTACCTCCCCCGAGTCCTGCTGCTGATCTCGTACCCTCACCGCCTCTCGCCGCTCACACTGATCAACTTGTCAGCGCAAAAGCGACTATTGGGTCTCACAGACGTCATCCATCATCCATATCAATCCGTTCCATCTCATCCCCAAATTTGCCTTCTCGAAAACACCCAGCAGAGTTAATGGTCGTTATCTATCTAGACCACCTCAGTTCGCAGCTCAAAGCGCTCGCGCCAAAATTCTTGACGTTGATCCTTCCTGTCCTCTTACGCGCGCAGGCCTTCTTCGCTTCCCCTTTGCCCCGTGTATCCATAATGACAGGCCGCACTCATATGCCAGCTAGCTTAGAGGACAGGATTCAAAAGTCTTTGAACGTATTGTTTTCTGGGCCATACGGTAGTTCGTGCATGGCAATACTCAAACGACACCTTCTTCCTCCTACCGATGTTGGGAAGGATCTCCATATCGCTCCAATCATTGCTCTTGGTGCGCACAGAACACTGCGAAACATCATTCGCCAAGGACTATGCACAAAAATGGCTCGCGCATACATTTGCAGACTGACTTCCGTCTCATACCCCGCTACAGGCGCTCCCGGACACAAGGATCTTGAGAAAGATCTTATGGAGCGAGCATGGTCAAAGGATGATATATCTGGATGGGACCATACAAGGCTCGGAAGATTACTCTGCAAGTCGGTTGAAGCTTGGGTCAAATTTACGCCATCGAATAACGGGGAGGATTATGACATGGAGAAGGACAAGATAATGGACGAAGCGGCATGCACCATGAGAGATATATTACAGGAGTTTGACGAGAGGGAGGATGGTGTTGATATGGACGATGAAGAGGCGTGCATTGCAGGAGCAACTCTTCGCCAGCTCGCCAATTTTGTTCGTCCGATCAGGTGTGTTGCTCGTTTTACGGGCAGTTGCGTACATCCTAACTAATTTCGCAGGACCACGGATGGAGCGCCTCTGATCCTACCGCTAGACCAACCTGCCGAGGCCCCTACGCCATTCTTACGCACGCTTTCATCTTTGTTGGCCCGAGACCATTCAACATATATGATTCCGCTGCTGTCCACCACGCTCTTCTTTATTGCGGACCATCTTACCGATGCAGACACCGCTAAACTCCCAAGCATGATGTTTGAACAACATGATTTGTCACCTGCATCACCGGATTGGTTGAAGAGCTGGGAGGACATTCTTTCAAATCCCACTCTATTTGCTCCTACCCGAGCGCTAACGCGGTTGGAAATTATGAAGGCATTACGATCCGTTTACGACTCCCTCAAGGATATGCATAGCTACAGGAAATCTCTGGCAGATCTAGTCTTCGATTTTTGTCGGATGCAGGCAGACAATCCGCAGGAAGACCAGACATTCGACAGCAGCGTGGCATGGAGGATATTAGGCGATGAAGTAGTCCTTCGCGCAGTAGAGGCGCATACTGCATCAGCATCAGTGGCCCCATCTTCAGAGCCCGAGGCTCCGACTCTCTTCGCACCTTTACGGGAATTGATAGACCTTCTGACAGCTGTTGCTGTCGAAGGAGGAGTCCAAGAGGATGACGATGACACTGGATGGCCCAACACCTCTGGCACGCCAGCGTCACCTGCATTTTCCTCCAGCAGTGCTTCTGCTGTTATAACTCCTATGCTCTCACGAAAACAGTCAGAGCACCGCGGCGGAAATGCGAGAGACAGAGATTCGAATATGCCCTCTGTCATGTCAATTTTGTCATCCCTTGCGGGTTCTCGCTCTCAGTCCCAACACTCTCAAGAACATGAGAGTGCCCGCCCTCCATTGGTCGCGTCCCCTGCATCGGAGCCAATATTGCCCCGTGCAGCTGTAGCAGTAGTGTCGTTGGTTTCGATATTCAGCCAACTCGCATTCACTCCTCATGCACTACTTCAGCATAACATCATTTTAGCAGGCCAGATATTTGATACTTTGGTTCAACTCATTGGCCAGGCAAAATCCCCCCGTACTCGCCTCACTGTTCTCCAGTTCGCCATGCGAATCCGTGCCGACAGGGACCACCGCCTTTATTTCGTTGACGTTCATCATGACCCGGATGGCAATATCATGACCTTGGCATCGCTGATTGGCCGGATACCAGAGCCATCGCTTTTAGGACATGCGCAGCAGTCAGAAGATGAAAGGACTAGTTCCGGTGACCTGAACAACGATGACCCTCATGTGCGCAAGCCACAGCCTCGAGGTACTCAAGAGCGTGACGGGAGACGAGCATCTCGTGGGAGGGGAATCAGGCCAAATCAGTCGGCAGGGAGCCGCAGCCAGTCGAGAGCACCGCTGCCAACGCCGTCGCCCAGTGCAAATCAGGTAAAAACGCGGGAGACCCTCTGGCAATTTCCCGAATCTCTCCCGTTCACTTCGATAGACCCAGACAATCCAAGCGAGGGCATTTTTTCATATGATCCAGTATCCGAGTCTATTGGTGTCCTACGCGTCGACTCTTATTTGTCTGCCATCTCCAACGTGCTAGAGAAAGAGAGAAATTGGGAAATTCTTTCCTACGTACTCTGTCATCTTCCCGTCCAACTCGCAAACAAACACCTGTTTTGCGGCCCCAAGTGTCGTGAGATGATCGCGAGGTTGCTGACGTCCCTCTGTTCGGGACTGGCAAGCGGCGGATTAGCATCCAGTATTGACCGCTGGCCTCTCGGTCTCAAACCTCGCGACGCTCATGGGCTGGGATTTCACACACTCACCGTCCTCGTCAGCTATCGGCGGTACTTTAACTTACCGTTGCAACACGCCATTGTTGATGTTCTTCGAGAAGGGTTGGATAGTCAGTCCACAACCATCATTTGTTGTCTTCAGGCTTTGTCGTTATGTGCCTTTGAGCTTCTGTCTTCGCTCAAGAGGTCCCTACCATCAATCTTGGAGAAGCTGTCGCAGATCATGTCCAACCCAGACATGGCTGTCCACATCCTTAGTTTCCTCTCCATTGTCGGCTCCATCCGCGCGCTACATGCTAATCTTCGAGAAGAAGACTTCAAAATGGTGTTTGGTGTTGCGCTGCAATACCTTCAGCATCACAATCGCCCTGGTGCAGCGCCTGCGATCTCGTGGGCAATGTCTCAGCATGTTCGGACGATTTCGTTCTACGTGGTATATGTTTGGTTCTTGGCAGTCAAGCTTCCACATCGTCCTCGACATATTTCATATATCACTCGCCAGCTGCTACTAGCGAACGAGGGAAAGGATGACATTGACGAACCCACCGAGGTATGCTTCGATTGGCTGGCGCGATATGCATACGCCAGCGCCGATCCACGACCCGCTCATTCGACGCTGAGTGAAATTGTGATGAACCCAAATAATCTGGCATCCCCAGACCCTGCTGTCAGTGAAAAGACATGGCTTTTGGGTAATTCTGTTGTTACCATCCGCTCTTTGGCTCGCCTCGGTTGGATTGAAGTCCTATCTCGCCGCCCTTCTGGGTTTACTAGGTTCCTCTGCAAGCTAGAAAATATACCCCTAGTTGGGCCCGGTGATGTCGATCCTGATATGGTTTCTGTGGCTGCAGGCATGATGATGGAGCGCGATGTTCCGCGCCCTGAACGCCCGGATGCGGGCGTCGATCAATCGCTGGAAACGAATCCTCGCAGTGTAAGTTGGAACTCTTGTTCACAAACTAATGAGCTCATCCATTCTAGGACACGATCAAAACTGTCGTCGTAGAGGACGATGGTGGAATAGCACCACCAGCACCAGATCCAATCACTGGCTATGTGTGGAGTAATACTGCTCCCTCTCAACGTCGAAAATACGTTGCTGTCGATCCCGCTTTCTTCGCCCTCCAGCTTTCCCCTTACCCTGATAGGAACCAACCCGCTAGCCAGCGGATGGTCGATGCAGCGTTACTTCCGGCTCTCTTCCGGTCGTTGGATCAGATTCCCGTGATTGATACCCATAAAGTGGGAATCATGTACGTTGCACCTGGCCAGACACATGAGCTTGATATTTTACGGAACACCCACGGGTCGCCTGCGTATACAAGGTTCCTCGAGGGCATTGGCAGACTCATCAATCTTCGAGGTCAAGTCGACGTTTATGCAGGTGGCCTGAGCCCGGATGAAGACGGCGAATACGCCTATGCTTGGTGGGATGACATAGGTCAAGTCCTTTACCACACTGCTACGATGATGCCATCCAAACCTGACGACAAGTACTGCGTCGACAAAAAACGTCATATTGGAAATGACTATGTCCGAATCGTGTGGAATGACTCTGGAATTCCCTATCGGTTCGACACACTTGCCACTCAGTTCCAATTCGTGAACATCGTCATCGAACCCCATTCCCTTGGCGCAATCGCTGCCTTTTCTAACAACATCCACGAAAACGAGTATTTCAAGGTCACTATCCAACGTGCCTCTGGCATGAGTGACTTTACACCTGTCGGTGACTTCAAGCTCATATCGGCGGACCAGCTCCCTTTGCTGGTCAGGCAGCTCAGCTTACTGGCGGATTGTTTTACGTCTGTGTTTGAACGCACGGAGCGAGACACCAAGGAAGTCGAGGTAATCACCAACTGGCGTGCTCGACTCCAAAAGATCATGACGTTCAGGAGGGAGAAAATGCCACCCCTGGATACTGGGGGTGAAATCGAAGGAGTAATTGGGCAGGAGGCCTATCGCAACTTCACAGCTACATTCTAGCCTTCATTTTGTATTGCAATTCAACGTCGGTAGATATCTTACATCGGATATTATCTCTTCTCTACAATTTACTCATTGTTCAAGTTGATTGTCGATCTCCGTACATGCCAGGATCTGTTACTTGTTGTATTGTCTACCACTGCTTCTACCATTTGCATACTGTAAAGTACGTTCAGTCACTATGATTATGCGACGGGAAGGAGGAAACAATCAGTTTGTCAATACGCGTGACCAATTACCCAGACTCGGGCGACATGTTTCTCGTCGTAACTCGGGTTCAATGTTCAACATTGCAGGGAGCGGCATGGTCCAGGTAAATCACACAATAATGCTTGCAAATTTATAATTCATCAAGTAAACGTGAGCTACAATCAATTCAATCAATAAGAGCCACCCTGTTATCAATAAAGGTCCTAAACAATGCTGGATGTCAGCTGCAGTGAGTACGATTCCAGAACTCCAGGGTTCACCCGAAAGTGAGGGAAGAACGAGCTGCTGTGAGAGGTGAATGCGGTCAAGTGGGCGGAAATTATGGGGCTATTAGGTGAGTTTACCAACAGGCAAAGACTCGTCACTAAGAGGGCTGTTGCTGGGCATATTGCTGTTGGTAGTACTGGGCATAGTTCGCTGCATAATCCTGTGAACCGTAACCTGAGTAGCCTTGCTGGCCCCACTGCGCGCTGTACCCAGGAGCACTGTAACCACCGTAAGCTTGGGGTGGGCGGTACCCTTGGTTTTGTGGAGGATTGTTGGATTGCCAGGACTCTGGTCGACGCCAAGGTGGAATGTTGGACCCGCCTGCAGTGATGTCATGACCAGCACTGGGGGCACCCCACGAGCTCTTGGCAGTATCGCCGCCTGTGCCTCTGCCACTCTCGCCAAGCTCTGCCATCAGGCTAGCGTACTCAGAGTCGAACCCTCCCTTGTTCATAGGAGGCGGGCTGCCCATAGCGATAGCGTTGGGGTCCTTGTTAACGGTACAGTCGCGCGCCATGTGGCCTGCACTACCACAGACACGACATATGATGTTAGCTGTGAAGTTGCGCTGTTCTGGACAGTCGTATTTTCGGTGACCGAGACCGCCACAATTCTGACAAATCTGGTTTTCGTCGTCACGAAGAGTACCGTTCAATGCAGCAAGCTCGCGGAGCTGATTGCGCTTGTGGTCATTCTGACCCTCGGGAGTGGAGGCAGCCTGAGAAACCTTCAGTAAAATGTCGATGATCGCAAACTGGACTTCTTACTGTTTCAATGACCCTATTGATCATTTTCACGCATGCTGCAACTTTCTCTTCAGAATCAGCGAGAACGAGACAGTGGAGATCTTCTTCTGCATCGTCAGCGTACTGGTCAGGACGAGCTTTGCCTTCCTTCACGCTTCCCTTGCCACGGATACTGATTTTAGCACCACTTTCTCTCTCCATCTTCTTCAAACTGTTGCCACGAGGACCGACAAGAAGACCAAAGAAATTGATTTCAGGGAATTCCTTGACAGGAATATAAACTTTTTCGGATGGACGTTGGGAACGTTTTTGCTGGTGGTATTCGACAGGAGGGCGAAAGTTGGGGTCATTCTTCATAGCGCGATCGACGAGGCGGATCCGCTCGTCTTCGAGCTTTTTGCGATAGCGGACCTCACGGGTGTTAGTACGGCGACCATGGCCGTCATATGTGGGTGGGGGTGAGGGTGATCTGATGCAAAAATGAGCATATGCGTTTGTAGAAGTCAAAGTATCATCTACTTACCGCTCACGCTCGGGCGGGATAAAATCATTTAACCGCAGCTTGCGATTGATCTCTTCCAGCCTAAGGTGAATTGCATAATTGTCGAGCTGTGCCTGAGAAACCCCAGCAGCGGAGATGGCAGTGGGCAAACCAGGGATGTCTGTCTTTGCTTCTCCCCAGCGGCTGCGCCTTTTGCGAGCACCATTAGCGTCAGCTGTGGGTAAGTGAAAAGCACATGGTATCAGGGTTAGTAACACAGTCAGTTAGTGATCAGTAAGGTTGTAACAGCAATCGCAACAGACGAGCTGCCAGGATCGCCAGCAAATCTCACAGGACCTGCTATAGAGAAATGCTTGGCAAGGAAGCACGACTTGGGAAGTCGGTGTTCAAGAATGATGGGCTTACCTTGAGAATTGGTGGGGGTCTCCTCCCTCCCCCTCCTTGACTCTTGATCTTGATTGGATTGTTTTGGATAGGCAGAGGGAGATGGCTGGGCAAGTTGCGGGCGTGGAATTTCTTCTGCGGGCGCGGGTCCAAAACGACGACGGGTGCCTAGGGGAACTGGCCGAATATTTGTTAGGGAATTTAAGGTTTTGTCACAAAAACTGGACCGACCTTCATTCGTTCCAGTAACCTCGCGAGTAGCAGGCCTCCACATTTTGGAACTGGGATGTTAACAAGAAAAAGCTCAAGAGCGTGACGGCGAGTACAACAAATTGGAAGATGAGCAAGATATAAATCAATCTCCGAACCCTGCCTCCAGTTGTTTATGGACTCCGCTCAAAATGAGCTTGCTGACAAATCAGCAGATCGATCGTTGCTTTTAACTTTGTTTTACTCAGACTAGTAATTATTAGAGTCCAACGCTCCAACTTCAAATTCTAGTGTCGGTCCCTTCAGCAAATTCCACGAGGGTCTCACCTTGACAAGCCCGGTTCCAGTACTTGTGATCATGACATACAACCGCACCGTGGTCCGTGACTGCAATTCAGTTTTGCCAAATTGCGAGGCTCGTTAGCAGCCTCGTGTCTAAGTACAAACTGCTGGCAGCCCCTTTATAAAGTGTCCCAGTAACCCTTTACTGGTCCTCCTGCCTGTCTATTATGTGATTATCCTTCAAAACATGACGCGTGCGGCTGATATACTACTCAAGTTACTGTCGCTGATATTGCCCTTTGCTTTACGTACTACAACCAGTCGTCACCATTGCGCTCTCTAACTATTCATAATGCCATTCCCTACCCTGTAGCTCTCAAGCTTCGCCCCCCCTGCACCCGACCCTTTGAACTCTCCCGTAGTGATCTGCACATTATGCCCGATTTTGCACCTGCTTGGGCCAGCCACTACCTACCAAAAGCTTCCTACTATAAAGCTCACTCACTAACGTTCTCAGACAGTGGGTATCTTCTATCCCCTAGTTACTCTCGATTGTCAAAGTAAACATTCTGCCCATGAAATTCGTGAACGATACAAGACCCGAGCTCAAAATGTGTGCTTTGAATGTTTCAAGCAAACAGGATGGGCAGCTGCATCAATGTTCCGTGAAAAACCGCTGAGTTTTTGTTTTTGACACAGTTTTTGACATGTTTTTAACTGTCCAATACTCAGGGGTCAATTTGTGGGTGTCAAAAACCCCAGCAGACCATTCAGGTTGTCACTACTATAGTGTTATCATAGAGCTACATCATGGAGGCTCGACTCGGACATGAGATAAACTCGTGGTGGCTCCTTAACTTGAACTGCCATGAGCCGCGAGGTTGAAGTCACCTTACGACGGAAGGACAAGTTGGCCATGTTCGTGGCTTTCCGATTGACTGTTTCCCTTGTTTGCAGGATAAGCCTCATCAGCAGCAACATTGAACAAACAATGGTATGCAGCAACTCCGACAACCATAGTATTTTCGGCAAAGTGACCAGAGCATCAGTGGATGCAGACGAGAATTTTGCAAGCTGTAGTGGCGGATCTGCTTGATCCTTGAGGTGAATTCTAAGGGTACCCGCAAAGCTCACTCAGTGAGCTGAGTCCGAGTCGACTCAGTGACCAGTCGAGAGCTCAATGGTCAGCGACATTGCCTGCTCGTCCATGATGCATGATGCATGGTGTAGCTTGTGGGCCAGTACACATCTCAAAAGTCCCATTCCAATTTCTCGCAGCAAGAACATTTCCTAGTGTTTAGACATGTTGGGCGTCAATCATGCACATGCATGATCGATGATGGATTGAATGGAAGGCTTCGCTGAGTGTGGACTGGCGCGGTCACGTGCATGCACAAGCGGTTGCATTCAACTTCACTGCAACTCTTCACTGCAACTCATTTACTGAACTGAGGCTGCCTTACGATACCTTTCCTTTTCTTGTGATCTCTGCTTTGGATATGGGTGTAGCGGGACTTTGGGAGGTTTGTTGCACGAGTTGACACGAAGTTTTACTCTGAGTCAAGGTCTACTAGGTGTTACGACCCGCTGGACAAACACAATCATTAACACATCTATCTGTTACCCAAGGATTTGAAGCAAATGCTGGTGGTAGACGAGGCTTTCGCATAGGCATTGATGCCTCAATTTGGTTCTTCCATGCCGCGTACGGTAAAGAAGGAGAGAACCCGGAACTGCGTACACTCTTCTTTCGCTGTTCCAGACTCATGAGCATGCCTCTCCTCCCACTTTTCGTATTTGATGGCCCAAAAAGGCCTTCTGTCAAGCGCGGGAAGAGAGTAGGCGGTAACGCGCACTGGCTCACTACTGGAATGAAAAACATCATCATTGCTTTTGGTTTTGAATGGAGAACGGTGCGTGTTTGCGAAAAGCGATGATAAAAAGAAGATTTATGATGCACAGGCTCCTGGCGAAGCTGAAGCTGAGCTTGCGTACCTGAATCGCATAGGAATTATCGATGCTGTCCTTTCTGATGATGTCGACAACTTTCTATTTGGTGCCACCATGGTCATCCGCAAGTAAACACTGTCACCCTGAGCAAACCGTCAAACGCTGACTCTCATATAGCCCCAGCAATACTCTTTCTGGAAACCGTGCGCACCCAGTGAAAAACGCTGACGGACGTGATGATGGAAACCACGTCGTGACGTATCGCGCCGCTGATATCCTCTCCCACGATGATATCTGTCTCTCGCAAGGAGGCTGTATCCTAATTGGCCTCCTCTCCGGTGGAGACTATCATCAGGCTGGCGTTCAAGGCTGCGGGAAGCTCATTGCTGCTGCCCTCGCACGTTGTGGATTCGGAGACCGGCTGCTAGAAGCTGCCAGCTCCCTCAGCCGTGAAGAGCTAGAGAAATGGCTTGACGCGTGGCGTGACGAAGTGCGCGAGGAACTGCGTACGAACAAGAGTGGCCTCATCGGATCGAAAAAGCCTGCACTCGCAAAGAAAATCCCTGATGATTTTCCTGATGTCGATATTCTACTATCCTACACCAATCCTATCACGAGCGAGACAGAGGGTAAACCTACGCGAGACATCACTTGGGAAAAAGAGCCTGACATTGGTAAAATCGCTGCGCTTTGCGAACTATACTTTGAATGGGGTGTGAAGGACGTGATCATCAAGCGGTTTCGCACAGTTTTGTGGCCAAGCGCCGTGCAGCGCATCCTGCGGCGTGGTGCGATGGAAAAGGACGAGAAGAAGCGTAAGGGTTTACCGATGAGCCCTAAAAAGAGCAAGACAACAGGCAAACTTGCGCCGGGAACACCGTCAAAGATGATCACAAAGTACTTTTCGTCGATGAAGCTCCACTCTCCAACCAAAGACGACCGGAAAGAGCAAGAGTTCAGTGACACTGAATCTGAAGCAGAAGAAGATAGACTGATTGTCAAGATTCACTCCTGGCGACGGCACGCGTCTACGGATGGAATTCTTGAGTACCGGCTGGAGATTGCCCCTGCGCAGCTCGTTCAATTGGCTGGGGGCGGCGTCCAAGGAATCAGGCCCCCAATCGAAGTAGATGCTGCTTTCGATGACACCGAAGGCGACGATGAGGATGAGGATGGCGGAAAGCAAAAGGGCAAGAGCAAGGGAAAGAAACCTCCACCAGACCCTGAGAGCCACCTTCGTGTGTGGATGCCAGCATGTATGGTGCAGGCTGTGGAGCCGGAGCTCGTCGAAGCCTTTGAGGACATCCAGCGCAGAAAGCTGGAGAAAAAGACCAAGCGATCAAACAAGACAGATGGGAAGAAGAAGGCTACTTCCACTGCGCAGGGAGATAGCGATCAAGATGCCCTCCCTGTTCTAGCCCCTACGAAGAAGAAACCTACCCGTCAGAAGAAAGCAGTGGCGAAACAGCAGGACAGCGGGCTCGCTCCACGCTCCCTCCCAATCATCAGCGCTTCTGACGATCCTTTCCTGGAGCCCAAGAACGCTGCTTGTGTTGATACGTCTCGGCAGTCCCAAACTGGTTCTAAGAAACATACGAAATCATCTGACTCAGATTCTCCACAATCCTACATAACCAAGTCTCCAAGAAAATCACCGCAGCAAACATCTCCGCGCTCGTCAGGCTTAATCAGGCCCATGGGTTCAGCGCCATTTATACAGCCGATGCGCAAACTTAACGACATCATTGATATCTCGAACATGACGAAGAGGAAAAAGAAAGATGTTTCTACTGCACAAGGCGACAGCGATAACGATGCTCTCCCTCTTTCATCCCCTCTGATGAAGACAATAGCCCGTCCGAAGAAAGCAGTTATGGAACCCCAGGCCACCGCGCTTGCTCCTCGTCCTTTTCCGATGTCAGGTTTCATCAGTACTTCTGACGATCCTTTCGCAGAGTCCACGAATCCTATTCGCGCTCATACGTCCCAGCAGTCCTCACAAACCGGCCCTAAGAAGCACACCAAATTTTCCGACTCCGAATCCCTCCAACCCCCCGTAATCACATCTCCTAGGAAAACGCAGCAGCAGACGTCCCTGTGCTCGTCAGGCTTGATCACGCATCCGGATCCACCATCACTTGTGCAGCCGCTCCGCAAGTTTGACGATATAATTGATATCTCTGATGATTCCGATGTACCATTACCACCCACAAAACTTTCTGTTAAAGCACCCCTGCTGCTTGCCAGAGAGAAAGCCAGGAAGGGGGATATTCATGTCAAAAGCAAACGCCATGACCTCGAGTCGACGTTCATTGGCAAATCAACGAGGGTGGTTGTGGCAGAGAACGACGTCATTGATTTGACATCTTGAATCGATCGTTATAGCCTAGGGTCGTCACTGGAACTTTTGGTTGTACTTAACAAGCTTGTATGTGTAGTAGATGGATCTACAGGAACAATAATACCCTCTGTATGTGTCGAAGGTGAAGTATTGTCTCATTCTTCACAAGTTCGCCAATCTTATAATGCTTTTTCCATCGGAGCTACATGACCTATTACAGTATCCACCATGATTGCACCATGATGATTGTTTGAAATCTGCAGTTTTTTCTGGGCATGTTCTATTTGCAACAGGTGGTGTTTGTTAGTACAACCAAACAAAATTACTAATGTGGTGCTACAATCACCGCAGATCGCAGATTGCAGGGTACTACTAGATAGTCCCACGAGTTCGCGCATTGGCTCTAGCACACGCAATTCTGCCCAGAATCCTTATATATGTTGCGTGTAGGTTCCCCCCAACATAATACGTATGGCTATGTATTTCTTTTGAAAAAATGAAGTAATTGTCGTGCCATGGTCGAGTTATTAGTGTTCAAGGCCAGTTTTGTGCGTATAAGGCTCACTCCCATCGTCAGATAGCCACGGAAAATTCTAAAAGGTGACATCACAAATATAAATGATTAGTTCATGCTGGAATCAATTTCTCCGGTACTACTTTCTCGCTAAATTCACCTGTGGTGAAAGAAACGCGACCAGACGTGACAATCCACCCAAAGCGTTACATCGGGACTGTACAAATTGAAATCCCGCAGCCAAAATGGGCACATTTCTAGTCTAAGGCCTGTGCGGAGTGTGAAAAGACATGGCGGCAGCGTGTGACATGGTGTGACAAAATGCGCGAACTCTAGGGAAAAACGCACTTTTCTGCGCGGTAACTCTCCGCTGGACTCAACATGTCGATTTTAAAAGGAAAAACTAGCGGGCCTTTTACTTTCAATATCAAGCTATCCATCTGTTTAAAATTTATATTTTTATGTGGATGTGTTGTAGAATTATAGATGTTTTCCCAAAAATGCGCGAACTTTAGTGGACTCATCTAGTAAAAGCTCGAACCAAATACTGATCGGACATTGAAAATTTGTGCGGCTTCTCGGGAAGTCGAAAGGTAACCAAAAATCCGCCATATAGGCTCGGGACCGCTGAGCCTGGCTTGTACAACCACGGACAACTTGAACGGCCCGGTCGATCTCGGAGAGATTTGGCAGGCGAAGGCGACGGGAGCACGCAAGGGTACTAGCTCTTACTTATGTAGAGGTGATTTGGGCATTCACTGCGACGAGTGAAAAATGACTCGGAACAAATGGGAGACTGGGATCTCCTCCATAAATGCCTCCTGTCTACAACATGAAATACATAATTCTTTATTCCAACACCGGAACCTAGTCATACTGATGTACATCCAGTACAATGCCTTGATGAAAGTACATGCGCAGATATTGACTGAAAGTAAGAATACTGACGTGACAGAAAAATGACAGGACGTGTACGGCAATCAGAAGCGAAAGACCTTGATAACAAGGTGTGTGAAAATCGCCGACAGAGCATATGGTCAAAGCACAGACATACGTTTACTGATTGGAGACCTTGAAAGACGTAACCTGGAATGCGCATTAAGAATTGGAAAATTGCAAGGGCGCTGCATGATGAACGTACTTGCTCCTCGCCCATCGCGGCAGTGACCGTGACCATGACGGTGTCCGCGACTTCGAAGCCAGCTAGGATTTCCTCACCAAGTTTGCTGTCAGGAAGCTTAACATCGTCCTTAGTACCTCCGTCAGTGTTCATGAGATTGAGGAAGCCGTCGTCGACACCGAGCTACTGCGAGTTTGAGTGACCACAGCAGACGAAGGTAAACAGTACACTCACAAGCTGGTACTCAGTACGGGTCACGTTGGGAACGTCCATGTTGTGGGTGGAAGGGGAAATATCTTCCTATAAAAAGGACATAACGGAGCCGTAAGTGGCGACACTTATGACCGAATCAATTATTGATACTTTACCATCTTTTTGTCAGTGAAGATCTGTAGGATCGGAAGTTGAAGCAACAACTCGTAGGTTTAGTGGAATATGGACGCACGTCGACACCGACGAGATGAACCTTCGCGTGACCGTGTTTCCCGGTCTTGGAGGTGGACATCTCAACGATCTTGCAGGGGCGACCTGGAATGAGGTTGTCGGGCCGGCGATGCAGGGAAGATGCAGTCTAACGCACCTTTTATGACAACGTGACCATTTTTGCGGAGCGCAGAACATTGCATAGGGAAAGTGAGCGAGGCACCTGCGCTAGCCTATATGATGATCGTCGCGAGATCAGTTGTCTAGCATGATCGCGAAGCATTGTAGAAAAAATTGGCGGACCTGCTCGAACTGCTGGTTGTGTTGTTCATCGTCGGACATGATGGAGGAATAAGAAGAGAAAACAAAAAATCTATGAGCTGGATAAGAGGGAGATGGCGATGAACGAAAGATTTGGCCTGTAGCAAAAAAGCGATATAGCTTTCAATCTCCGATGGATGTTTCCCGTTACTCCTCCAAAGTACATAGTCACGCATAAACGACGAACTACCATCTTTCAAGGTTGCACCAATCTGAGACTCGAGCTTGATCAGGTACAAGTCAATTATATTATATAGCTGCCATGCACCCGTTTGGCGGTACACCGATATGTCCTAGATGCAGCAAGGCTGTTTATGCTGCAGAACAGGTGAGCAGCCTCGTTTCATGCTTCGCAATTTCTTATGACATCCGACAGGTGATGGGACCTGGCAGGAAGGTGGGCTGATCGATAGTACTCTGCAATACAAACGTTATTGATCAACGTAATCAGCTCTATCACAAGGTAAGCTCCCCCACACGCCTCGGTTCTTGTGATTTACAACAAGTCCGGTCAGCCTTGCCTGGCTTGCACGACGTGTAATAAGAGGTTGGACTCGTTTACCCTTCTCGAACACGATCAGGAGGTGCGTCTTGCCTGTGAGGATGTTATGCATCGTGTAGCTTACCCTTTCCTGCTTAGCCCTACTGGTAATTCACACGACTCTTCATGTCTTCCAATCATTGACCTGAATTGCAGCAAAACATGTCACGTTCGAAACTTTGGCACTCGCGACCTGAGGCAGGCCAATCTCCCCCATCGCAATGACATGGCCACACCTCCACCACTTCCTGCATCACCTGTGCGCAACTCCCACCCTGCACCCACTTTCGTGCGTGGTGAATCAGTCGATCTCAGCCAGCGGCAAGGTGCGCGATCACCGGTGCGTGCGCACAACACAGGCACAGGGCGCTATACGAATGGTGCCATGTCGCCACCGCCACCGCCACCGCCCATCCTCAGAGCGAACTCGGTCCTCCCTGCACGGTACAATCGCTCACCCATTAATCCCATTGTTGAGCTTAGCTCTGAAACCACAAATCAACCTGTCAATGCAATCTTGCACCACGAGGAAGTGAGAGAGTCTACGCCACCTCCAGCCCTCGCGTTTGCGGGGACAGCTACTAGCACAGTACGCATCGGCGATATGCCGCGTACCGTCCCGCTGAGTCCGACCAAATCAGCGAGCAATGGCACTAATGCTTCGTCTACCCCGAAATTATCTTCTGTAACACTTGCACGCTCAAGTTCATCTCCGATGACGCCGCTGCAGCCAACTTCCACCGGCACACGGTATGGCGCAGCATTTGGTAGCGGTGGCACTCCCGTAAAGGTCTTTTCTGCCGGCGCAACTCCAACATGTCCGCGGTGTGGGAAGAATGTTTATTTCGCTGAACAGGTAATTTTTATCTAGCGGGCTGGTGCGAATTTGACTGATGTGTGTGAGATAGATGAAGGCCATAGGAAAGACTTGGCACAAGGGATGTTTGAGGTGCAAGGAGTGTAATACTCTGTTAGACTCAACTAGATTGACGGAGAAAGATGGAGATCCCCTTTGCCATCGATGCTACTCAAAGGTACGGTTACCTTTTCTTTTCTTGTTTTCCGCATTCCTGATGTGTGCGCCGTAGCTGCACGGCCCAGCAGGAAGTGGCTATGCTTTGCTTGGTAAGGCTGGCGGTTAGGCATGTATGTCGGCGACTCAGCACAACCCCATGCACGATTAGAACCAATTTTCACTGTCGTGTGAATGGACGCTATGTATTTCCCTTTGCTGTTTTCTTGATTTCTAGGAGCTGTTGTTTTCCGATGAGTTACTACTGTACTGCCACTCATCTTCAATTGATGGTGTATCAATACCTTCCAATGTCTCGCTAGTGTTCGCTTTCACCACTCGTCCATAGATTGCTCGATGCTTACACTGTTTTTGTCGAGCTGCCAATAGCCAAGCTTGCAGTACTACCATGATCATATATGAGTATGCAATAAACATGTTCATGTATCTCGAGGAAAGAGATGAACTTCATGGTATGTCAGATGAGACAGGAGAGATCATGAAGGACAAGAAAATCTTCGGTAGACCTAATGACGATCTTCGATATATTCAGGAGAAGTGCAACAAATAAACAGCCAGAAATGAGACCATCGTCCAGGTTGTCTGATCGTTGCATTAAGGCGTGAGGTTGTAGATGTTATAGATAGAAAGATGGTAGTGGCAGCAGTCGTGGTGGATGGCGTCGCAGCCAGTACCTGCGAAGATGACTGGGGGTGAAGCGCTCTATTTATCTGGGGAGTCCGCGAGCTGCCTGCAACAGGATTATTCGAGTTCGACCTGACTGGCCTCCGTTTCTCTCTGGCTGAAGCATTTCTCTGTATGATATCACATAGAGTCAAAAGCGGGAACATACGCGTTTGCCCTTTGCAAGTGGGTCGTCGGCTACTGCTGAGCAAGGCCTGTAACTCAATCTCTGTGCCACTAGTACTTTGGTTGCGTTGTCTGCTGGATAGAAACTTCCTATTCCGGTAGAAAGGGTGGGCGTATCACGGGCATTGGATTGAGTGGGGCAGAATAACGAATAGAAGCGGTCAAGGAAGGTGCTTTCATGCGATGCTGATGACTGCTGATGCAGCGCTGAGCTCTCACGCGCACGCTTGAAACGACTAAGTATCGAGTGCCGCCCTTGAAAGTCAGGTGACCAAGCCGGCGGCATTGTGATGAAACATCCACTACCTTTATTTATTATTTTTCTGTAAGTATTTTATTTCTATGTTATAAGTAAGCTTTATTTGTAGGTTGTTTGGTTGGGCATCCTACATTTGAAAGCACAGGACTCGGTGTTTTGATTCTTTACCTTGGACAGTGACCACGACAAGCATTATCACCCACACGGACAAGCCCTCGGTTTATACAAACGGTTTCTTGAACATGACCAGCTCTAAGGAGAATCCAGATTCTGACCTGTATGGAGGTGAGCATTGTTTCATGTCCCCGGCACTAGGGCAACAACTTATATTACACAGACCTGTACGATGACGAGTTCACTGTCCCACTGGATGACGAGGCTTCTCCTACCACAGAGGCCCCTCCGCAAGCAGACAAGAATCCCGAGCCTGTGAAGATGGAGACTTTAACAACGACCACGTCGGCGTCATCGCTACCTGCAAAACCTCAGTCTTCAAAAAGCGAATATGATTTGTCATATTCGGCGCAGGTTGCAAAGCAGTTCTCTGCGTACCAACAGACACCGAGCCAGGAGCGTATCCAGAAACCACCTTTGCCCCTCCCACCAAATCCGAGTGCACAAGGTGGACCTTCGGCAATAGCAACGCACGAGGGACCGACCGACAGCCACGCAGACAGGCCTATCCGACCTTCAGAAATGAAAGATGAAGGGTAAGTGCACGCTTGCTACATGTATGGTTATTTCGTCCCTGTATTCTCCTTGGGGCAAAGCACTTCTAGACTCAGTCTCCGCTATGTCTTGCACGATAATTTATCCTTGTCGTTCTTTCATGAAAGATGAACGAATGGGAGCCTGACAGTTACAGTACATGCCGCTGCACTGCTACTACTGCTTACAGTCGAGCTTACTATCTGCACCTACACTCTGCGCGTCGCCTATGCTGTCGTCTTTCATAACCTCATGGCTACTTGCTATAATTGATCACTAATCACTTATATCTTTCTGGATACTTCCTTGGACCCATCGACACGCTCTATTCTTACTACATGCCTTGCCTCACCTACGGATCCTTGCCTCACTTACGGTCGTCACCTCCGATAGCAAAATGTTTATTGGCGGCCTTAACTGGGACACTACAGATGGTATAAACCCATGCAATGGCAATCAACTTCTATCTACTGACTACTATCCTATCTTGTCCTTCCTATGAGCAGAGGGTCTAAGGACGTATTTTTCCCAGTTTGGCAAGGTAATTTATTTTTGGACTTAAGCTGTTGATAGATGTTGTGCTCGGGTTATGATACTGACGAGCATTTAAGGTGGATGCTTGTACCATTATGCGCGACCCGGATGGACGCTCAAGGGGCTTCGCTTTCTTGACCTTCGATGAACCGGAAAGCGTGAATGCTGTCACTGGAAGGGAGCATGTTTTGGATGGGAAAGCTGTCAGTATATCCGTCTTGCAACTTTTCCAATCCCACTAATGTAGCCAATAGATCGACCCGAAACGCGCGATTCCCCGAGAAGAGCACCTGAGAAACACGCGGTACTTTGTTGGTGGTCTCGCTCCCACCACCAACGCAGACACAATGCGCGAGTTTTTCTCGCGGTTTGGCAAAGTCGTCGATGCGACAGTCATGGTCGATCGCGAGTCGGGCCGCTCCAAAGGCTTTGGCTTCGTCACCTTTGAGGACTCGAACAACTCTGATGAGTTTGTGGGGAAACTCGGGTTGATGTTGGATGATAAGCAGGTACGTGTGGATGCTCTTACCGAACACGTTCTCCTCTCAACATGTCGACAGATCGAAGTGAAAGCTGCCCAGCCCCGAAGCCAGCGCGATCAAGCGCGAAACATGCAACAGGGCAGCCGCGAGCCCTATTTCAACGAATCCGAATCACGCACGCCCAACACGTCCGCAATGGCTTTCCCACAACAGGCTAACTCCGCAGCCACTAATATGCTTTATCAGCGTGTGATGAGTCATATGCCCATGATGGGAGCAGCGCACATGGGCATGATGAATCCCATGATGATGGGTATGGGCATGGGAGGCATGGGCGGCATGGGCGGTGTAGGTGGTATGGGCGGCATGGGCGGCATGGGCGGCATGGGGATGAACATGATGGGGGGTATAAGTCCAATGGGTGGTATGGGTATGAACGCCATGCGGATGGGAATGCCAGGGATGGGGATGATGAACGCTGTGGGCGCAGGTGCGGGAATGGGGATGAACAACATGGGGATGCGTATGCGACAGGGCATGACTGGCGCTGTTACCCCGAATGCGAATGCAGGGCGCATGACAATGAACCAGGGATTGGGTCCATCGAGAATGTCGAGTCGTGGACAGCATTCATTCCATCCATATGCACGATAGTTTTTATTCGCTTTGCACCTGCTGATCTGTACCATATATCACCACTAGTTATTTAAACATGCATGATGAGTGCATGACGAACTTCGTCTTGAAGTGCGATGTACAGATAATGTTGTGTCTATCATCACAATTTCAGCTACAGGAAATGTCACATACCCGAGAACTAGTACTACAAACTTCAGAATATGCAGTGACCCGTGATATCATGCTCTCCTGGATGTATGCAGAAATGCCACGACATAGATCGACACTGATTTGAATTGGATTTTAATACTCACTATCACCTGGTAATTTGAACACTTCTGAATTTTGTCTCCGTAGTTGAACCCAAGTATATGTACATCTAGCTGAGACAAAGCAAAAAGACTTCAGCAATTACTTATCATCACGTCCACCCTCTCATCTTCGCTACTAGTACTAACACCTGATCTCCAGGTAATTTCTCCCCGACCACCCGACTTCCTTCCTCGTCGTTCATCCCTACATACTCTTTCCACCTATCCAATTCCTCATATTCAACATTGAGTGCCCTCACGATATTCGACAAATAACCAAGATCCGATGAGAGTTGTGCGGCTCCTGCAACGGAAAGCGTACGGATCTTCGGCAGGACGCTGCTGGTAAGATGGGACAGGATAGAATGTCCGAGGGAGGACAGCCAGGCTGCTGTCACTGCCTCCGGGCTCAGCACTACCGGCTTCGAAGGTAAGACGAACGAAGCTCGTCGGTTGTGCCCAAGCTCAGGGGACTGGGCATGCATATGTTCACTCAGACCACTCAAATATGCTTCATCAACATTCGGGAGTGTGTTGAGCGAGAAGCCCAGTGCATCGTCGTCTGCATATACCTCAAAGAGGCGTGGGAGATTCAATAGCCCCTCCGCAACGCGTTGGACGATATCGCTGGGGGAAAGCGAAAACACAGGCACATGCAGGTCGCCAGTCGTGCGCATGGACTTTGGATCACCTGGTACCGCCCAGAGGGCAAGGGAAGCATAGGATGAGAGATGTGCATGTAAGGGGGCAAGAAGGGTGTGCTGAAGGGAGGACTGAAGGGTTCTGGCAAGGGACGCAATGGATGTACGCGTTGTAGTGAGTAGTGGAACAGGGGGTTGGGATTCTGCGGATGATAAGAGAATATGCAAAGCTGCACTGTTCAGGGGAGACTGCGCCAAGAGCGAACCAGCACCCTTGGTTGCACCGGGTGTATACACCCCGCCTTCGTGCTGCGCCAGTCGGAATGCCGTGGCGATCTGCACGAGCGCAGCTCGCAGCTTACCCTCAAAAGTGCCGAGTCGATCAAGCACCGCTCGTGTAGACGCGAGGAGGTGCAAGACGAGTTGAATGTTGCTCCAGTCTTGCGGAGAGTAATCCAGATCTGCGAGGTCATCTTCAGATTCCGCTGGGGCACCCGAAGGGGCAGAAAGATTCGCAGTCAACGATTGGGTCCAGGAGTCAACAAATGAAGCGAGAGACAAGTCCAACGCGGACATGAGTCCTGGAGCAGCATATCCATACGTGAAGGACACGCAGCGTACAAGGCTTTCCTCTGCGGCACTAAACACATCGACCGCGCGCTCGCGAAGAAGGCGAGCCCGGTCAGTGCTTGGGTTCTTGTTAGGGGTGAGTGTGGAGGCAAAAGATAGTTCATCAGAGAGGAGGCGCCGCTCCAGTGTCCCATACTCGACTTGGAAGTCTAGAAACGCCTGAAAGAGTGTTTGGTCCCAATCAAGTACATCATTGAGTGTGGACTGCTGCGCCCGTGAAAAATTTGTGGCTGAATTCGACCGCCAGGACATGGACATACGCATGGAGCGGCGGCGGGTGTGCTTCGGAGGCAATGGGCCGTCCAAAGTACTGTCCGTGGGGATAGCAGAGAACTGTATTTTCTCCATAATTTTGTCTGCACTCGCCGCGAACTCCTCTGTAGTTTTGTAGATGGCTATGATATCCTTGAGAGCAGATGAGCCGGTGGTATTAAAAAGGGACGCAAGGCGTTGCGGACACGAAGGCTGCAGAATGGACAGAGTGGAAGTGATGAACGTTGAGAGCGTGATTTGAGGATCAGGAAAGATGGCAGGAATAGACATGCGCTCCGCATCGAGAACAGCCAGGAAACTGGCGCAAAAGGTTGCCCAGAAGCCGCTGAACGTCTGTCTCGGCACCGCAGGCATTGACAGTTCCGTGTCTTCTAGGACCTCGCTCTGCCACGAAGCAACCAGGGCTGCTCTCCGAGAGCCAAAGTAATAGTTCCTGAACTCACTCTCCCTCTGTATGTTAGCAAATATCCCGTAAAAATTCCTGCAAAGCGCCGTATCGCCCGAGTTGATTGCGCCTACCAACGCGGAACTGAGGGCGGCCTCGAGTTGGTTTTGGAGGGATACCATCAGCGCACGACGAGGCTCATACTCCGGAGTTCCCACAAATACTGGCATGCTTCTGCTAGCCTCGCTCAATCTCTCAGCAGCCTTGTCATATGCACGCTCAGCTAGCAATGCAGTAACCTCAGCCTCTAAGCTGGACCACGATTCTGCCTCACGTAGCACATCCCTCACAGCCTCCATCCGTTGTTTTGCAGTGTCAAGAATCTGCAACCTGTCGAGAGCAGCAGAAGTGCCCGTTCCAGCTGGGATACGGGCAGTGACGGTGGCGAGAGCAGAGTGTAGGGAGAGGGCACCATCACGCATGAAATGTAGGTCATATGTGAGACGGGGAGCGCTGCGTGACACCTCGTCGACTGTGCGTTCGAGTGCAGCCGAAGTTGTTACCGCTGAGAGGTCTGTGGCAGTCAGCAGGTCCGCCAGCAGCGAGTCAAGAGAAGCAAGCGGAACATGATTGTCTTGCGGTGTAAGTGTGTCGTTGAGCCATGTGAGTACGTCGGGTGCGTCGTCTAGCTCTTGCACAAGTGCGGACGCTGATGTGGAGGCCATATACGCTGGAATTTGTGCCTACTGTTGTTGTCAATGAAGATCTAAAGCTCACGGAAGTCGTCAGCAATGTAGACGTCTGTAAACTCAAGCGCCGGAGCCTACTTTCAAGCTTCAAGTTTATGCACTAGCAGGTTGATATTGCAGTAGTGTTGAGTCGAGTAACGTCCAAGACAATGAAAACAGTTCCAGAAAAAAATAAATAGCAGGGTTGGATGATTGGCTACTACTGCAGAACTATCGTACAAATTGGTTGAACACGAGGTGATGAAGAATGGAATAAAATGGACAACTTCGAGTCCTCTGACCACTTCAAATGAAGCTCGGAACAGATTAAAAGGACTACAATTATCAAAAGACGCTAATGAACCCCATTTGCAGCAACAGTCACCCTACCCTCCCGCAGATGCTGCGCCGTGCGCTCAGCAGCCGCGTCATATACATACTGCGTAGGCTGTCTTCGAGGCCACATTGCATTAGCGTTATCCCGGCCGCGTACCTCCTCATCTGAGTCAAATACAACTGATTCACGCCTGGGCTCGTAGTACAAATCACTCGAGTCGTGTTGTTCTATATCAACAACGCATCAGCAAACTACGATTTTGTTATCAATCAAATGAGAAACGTAACGCACCATCATCGACTTCTTGAACGACCCTCCTCTTTCCAAGCGCCTTGTCACTCGGTCGTATGGGAGATTTAACCTCTTCTTCCTCTACATCATTTTCATCCATGTGCAACCGGTCCAAAGCACCACCCATATTTTCTAGCGAGTTCCCCCTTAACGGACGCACAAGGCCACCCCTATCTGGGGAGGGCGGGCGTGATGGGAATGCAGGAGAACGAGGACCCATGGGGGGAGGCGGCGGTGCGAGCAATGTTGGTGTGCTCATGCACTGTGGTGGAGAACCATAGTTCGAATGAGCAGGGGAGAGCGCAGGAGGAACCCGAGGAAGTGGATGGGTTTGTGAGGGAACAACAGGAGGTAGATCGTGCTGGCGAGGCGAAGCAGGTGGTGATGGCATTGGTGACGGTGTGCGTGAGGAGCCACCTCCATAGTCATGGTGAGATTCTCCGAGGTACTCGTTTTCCATATGCTTTACCAAATGTCAGTCTTGGTCAGGGGGTACAGGACAGAAAATAAAATAACAAATTGACAGTACATGGAAGACAGAATGACTGGCGCAGACAAAAATAAGAAGAAAACACTCACTCTTCGGTCCATCTTCACATCCTTCATACTAATCTCAACAGCCACCCGCTCCTCCGCAACCCGCATAACGTCATCATACATTCTCAACGCCCCGAACAATGCCTCGTTGGCTTCAAGCAACGCGCCAAGAAGCTCCTCTTCCACTGTCTGTTCCTCTCCATCTGCATTATAAAATTTAGCATCGTAATCTCTACTTGGCGGAGAACTGAATTGGACGTCAAGCTGCGATTTCGTACGTCCATTTCCCTCTGCATTCCTTTCTCGGTCATTGCGCGACCGTTCAGCTCCAGCAGATGCCCATGGAATTTGGGTATATATGAGTTCTTGCGACCCGCGGCACTTCGTCAAAAATTCCTATAGATCAGTCAGATTGATACCAACAGGATGTGGCCAAGAGAGTCATGATATGCCACGCAAAGGTGATAGGGCAGACCAACAAAATGGAGATCAGGGATTAACTGAGAAATCACACGCACCGGTATCAGGCTCCCTTCTATTTGTTCCGGTTTCGTATATGCAAGCATCTCGCTAAGGAAAGTTGCATTTCCTTTCGCGATCTTGCATTCCTGAAATAAGCGCTTCATGTCCTCTGCGGGAGGAATGACACCGCGCTGGTGGAGACTCTTCCTCGACGGCTGCTAATCGCGACAAGACATCATCGAGACAAACGAGCAGAAAATGGAGCCGGAGAATTGATCAGGGCACTGTCATAAACTACAAACCAAAAAAGAGCTGACCTCCTCTATTGGTGGACGCGTAGGAACTATTGGGGGGCTAAACATAGCATCTTCGGTGTCGAATGGAATCCCCACATCAGGCTTATCAACGGGTTTCAATCGCGTCCATAGGGCGCGGAAACCATCCCTATCACGGTCGCGATCTTTAAGCGAGAAAGGCGATGGTTCAGTTTTGGGCGAGGGGTGAGGACCTGTGAAGAAGGGCCGGCAAGAGGTCAGGTCAGTATCGCGAAAAGATCGCAGGCTCAAAACCGATGAAAACGGGTTTAAAGAGGATTGTGATGTGGAGTAAACAGCAGATAAGGAAATGTTGTTGCGAGCGATGCTCAGTAAAGGGGGATAATAAATTTAGCAAATCGATGAACACGTACGTGAGCTAGTAATGAAGGCGGCGGCTGCGAGCACCTCCATTAGTCGTTCTCTGACGACCGGACTTGTTCTTGAGCTCGTGAGCACATCCTCGAGGGTGTCAATAAATTTACGGGAGCTGATCTGAGTTAGAAAGATATCGGATGCGTTGCGGAGCATTATTGCCCATAACTGTGCAAACCGTAATGCAAAAGAGAACGGACGAGTATGCGTTTGCCAAGGTGAGAGATCAAGAACGAAGCAACGAGTCGGGTAGTGCTTACCCTAGCAGCAGATAGTTGAGATTTAGGCTCTGCATATCTATATCCCAGATACCTTGTCAATGGTGTAAAAGCGAGGCCTAGCTATGAAACGCACTTGAATTCTCTCCGAAGGGCTTTCATAGCCTCCTTAGCATTCGCTTCAGTAGCAGACGCGCGCTCGCAGACCTCGAGCACGAGCGCCCAGTCCTCCGATGAGGTCGCCGTAAGGTATCCTACGCCAGTATAAATCCCTCCACATCAAAGACAGGGTATTGACTGAAGTGACGCACCGATCATGCGCGTCAACTCTGATGGATTATCTTCCTCGCGCCAAATGCGCTCTCGTCCCTCTTTGTCCCTGTCTCTTTCCTTCTCCTTCTCACGAGTTTCACGCTCTTTATCACGTCCGCGTTCCTTGTCTTTGTCCCTGTCCCTGTCCTTGATAATCCCGTCCCAGAAACTCTTCCTCTCCTTCTTCTCTGCCCTGTCCCTGTGATCAACTGGAAATGAATCATCTGGTACTTCGTGGACATGGTGCGGGTGTGTTTGTTGCAGGGCATGCTCCAGATGTGGATCGAGCGACTTCAGTATACTAGGTGCCACAGGCGCGGGCTGTGCCTTCTGGATCTTGCGTCCGTCTCTCCGCACAGTATGGATTGGGTTTGAGTTAGTCTGGGGGGTGGGCGTGGGCGTAGGTGTAGTGGTCGTGTGATTGGTAGCGCTGTATGGGCTGCTAGAGCGCGCGGGTAATACTACAGGTGAAATTGAAGCTAGGGAAGACGAGCGGCTCGGTGATATCGGAGGCACTGCAAACTGAGGATACGGGCTAGAAGGGACAGGGGGCTCAGATAGCACCTCCCAGTCACGGTGGTCCTCTGAGGGCCGTTTGGGGCGCACAAGTAATGCATCCTATACATATGCATCAAAATTTGGGTTAGTGATAATTCAAGTCAGGACATAGATGATTGTTGCCAAAAGTAAGTTAAAGATCAAGACCTACATCGTCGATGACAACATCAACATCTCTGTGCGAGGTTATCTTTTGGTGCTTCGCTTTGTCGCGCCCAAAAAGTTTCTTCATTGGTAGGATAGAAAGAAAGAAGAGCTGGTAGTAGATGGATGAGGGCTACAAGCTTCAGTCACTTACACACGAGGCTGTGTATCACAGCTACTGCTGCCATCACGTGACAAGTCATATCCTTCGTCGCGACTGCCGCGTTCAATTCCCGGCAGCGTCGGTCAACGCAGTCTTGGCTTGTCTCATAGTCTTGGCGGCACTCACACACACAGCCAGTCGATCTATCAGTGATTGCACTCGCGTAATGCAAGGTATAATGACTAGCAAAGCTACCATCTCATATGATGGCGCCTTGTAGCTGTGCACAGGCTACAGCCCATCAGATATCATGTCCACCGACGTATATATACAGTCAAATGCTCCCCCTCGGTGGTAATTGACGTCTAGGTTGCGACATAATGTCACTGCCAAGTCTGAGCTTGATTCACTACCTGACAAACAGACGCTTCCCTCGCATTGGCCGCGCACTACCAACACGCCCAGTCTCTGCCTGATACATCCGATATGCTTCACGAAGGTGATCTGGCGTGAGGGGACCAGAATCATTGCGCCGTAACTGAACCTGACGAGCTAAATGCAAGATAAATGAAAACACGTAAGACAGCGTGCGCAAACCAAAAGGCGTACCTTTTTCTACGATCTCGCCAACAAACACTTTCCCAACACCTGCTACTATTTGTGCAACGGGCTGAGAAACTTGCTGTCCTGTCGTTTGTTGTATAACCTGTCCATAGCGTTGCAAGTGAGATTGCAACACCTTGTTATCATTATCACGAGCTCGCACCTTCCGTATAGCCTGTTTCGGTAGTGCATGGCGTCGATAGGCTTCAAAGCGTTCATACTGTCCCGGACTGAAATTGTCCATAAGCACCCTAAACCGATTTCATAAGCAGGGTTTACTATCAAACAACATATCACAATTTACTTCAGATTATCTTTGCTCTCGCTCTGCCATGACAACTGCGCAGAGTAGTCGTCATCGGCCATTGCAGGTAAAAGCTCGTCTTCACCCTCTACGTCCTCATCCGGGGCACCCGCAGGTTTCGCGGCGGCCCCAGGCTGTGGAATTATCGTATCCGTCGAAGAAGGAGCAGCAGTAATTGGTAGAGGCTGCGTCGCCATGAGTTCATCATCCCCACTGTCCATCGATACATCACCAGCGTTTGCAGCGCTGGTTTGGGCAGCAGAGACTGTCACAGTAGAGGTCGAGGCAGTAGGAGTGGCACCTGCAGGGATTCCAGGAGTCGCCCACTGGGCCGGAGTGAATCGCATTGCAGGCGAAGATGTGCTGGGCCCGGATGGTGGTAGGGGTCGAGTGTCAGTGGACACATTGGGAAATGCACCGCGAGGCTTGCGGCCGCGTTTTCCACCTGTTCCACGACCGCGCGTTGGCACTGGCGCTGGACTTGGTGTTGCTGGTGTACTAGGAGTCATCTGCATGAATGGCATTGGCATGTACGGCGTGGTCATGGTAGAGGTTGATATCGATGTCGCTTAGTACATATATATTAGTTGAAGTTCTTGGTACGTGATCAGGAGGAGGAGAGGTACAATCCAAACAATCCAAAACAACAACTTGCAGACTTTGTACTACAGGTTTGTCGCATCAATGTCACACTACTCTACGCGGCGCACGACCAGACCACCGCGGGCCTGTATCTGGACTCTCCAAGACATCCAGCTGCCAACCACATGTCACCCCAGGCCAAATCAGCCACGTCGTAAACCAAGTGTTCGACATCGTCGCACGGACTTCACACAAAGTTGAGGTTGACCACTGGCCTGGCGTATACTACCACGGATGGCCTCGAGTGGCGTAGGGTTGCGAGTCTATGAGTACGGAATGATATTTGTGTATGACTGTGATGTATACTATCAAGGTATAAACGTCCAGATCTATCCTTCCAAAAATGCACACAGCTACGATATCTCCAGTGTCCTGACATGCATTTTGTGAACAGAATTCGCCACGTCTTTGACTTGCGCAATGATATCGCGATCTGACGCAATTCTCTTGTATTCTCCACCGCGCTGCCGCACTAGCAGAAACGCGCCGAAAGGTTGTCCAAGGCGAACGATCAATCGTAACGCCCGTGAGTGTGACTGCGAATCAATTGGCCCTGTTTCACTAGAAAATATGCTGAGAGCATCATGAAACATAGACCCCCGCACAGACCAATTGTCCATGCCCTGGAGATTGTCTGCAAAGTCAGGCAGCTCCAGGAGATAAGGGTCCCACGGACGAACGAGTAAGAATGTCTGGAGAGTGGGCTTTGCCCGCGAAAATTGTGCTAGCTTGTCTTCCGTGGTAATCAGTAGGTCACGAAGTCCGCTTGCCTTGACTTCATACGCAAAATATGCCTCCTGGTCTTGGGCACGCCTCCGTCTGACTTCTGTGACAGGGAATGCGATACAAGGCAGACGCAGCCTGCGGTTCGTGAAATGAGGAGCGCCCAGATTGTCAAGCAGGCTATAAAGTTTCAAAGCCACATCAATATCCACGGCATTTTGCAGCCGTGAGACCGATGTCTGGATGTCGTCTTCGGACAGAGACGGCAGCGCGCATGGCAAAGTTTTATATGAAGAAATGTCGGCAGGCAGGCAACTATTAAACTCGGATGATTTTCCGACCCAGTCCAGCGCAGTAATGTCGCCTGACTGGGCTACAATCTCCTGCAGGAGCCGTCCGAGCGCATTTTGCTTCTTCTCGCCATAAATAACAGGCAGGTGGATGCCAAAGATGCCAAACAGCGAGTATGCAACATCTTCCTGCACTGTTGTGACACGTGTCGACGCCCATCGGAGTTTCTCTCGAGCGCCTGCCATCCCTGGACGGAAGGTGACCAGGGCGTGTGCATCTATGCCCGTCGCATTCTCCAACTCCCCCATGATTATGAAAGACTCCTTGTGATTGCAAGAGCGGTCATCGAGATATAGCGTCCAATCTCTTTGGTAGAAGAGAACGATTTGGGGAGCAAGGAATTCCGGGAGAGTCCATCCACGCGTATTCCAAGCGCTCCTGGTCAGTGCACCAGATTTAGACAAAGCCGGAACATCCGCGAGGTAGACGATCGTGAGTGCCGAGTGACGATACCAGTCAAACATGGAATTGAGTGATTTTTGGAGCTCGGCGTTGTTATTCTGGTCAATGCAACACGTATCAATCCACGCCCATCGATAGCCCGTGTCGCGTGCAGTTTCGCAGAACGATCGCAGCTTCGCGATACCATCGACTGGGTTCAGCTTGTACACGATCTTGTCCTTGATCTCGTGCAGCAGTGGCTCCTTCCCCTCCCACATGTGTGATAACATAACACAACGGAAGTAGAACGCTACCACTTCCTTGATGCGCTCCATTCGAATGTCTGCGTGCTTGATTATGAATGACAGAAGTCCCTTGTATTCGGTGCTCAATTTGAAGGCGCATATCTGCGCCTCTCGATCACACAAGAGCCCAGTAGTGGTGTCTAGTAGACGAAGTGGGGCGTCGTCGAGTTGAGCGTAAATGACCTTTCGAACAATATAGTCTGCTTCGGATAGACCGAGATACTGCCGGCGCAGCTCTGGATAAAGTGTGAAGCATCTTGACACATGAGTTATTTTGGGCTTACCTCGTAGTTGCATCTCAGGAGCATTGTCCAACTTGGAGAGCATGATTCCGAAGGAATCGATCGCTTCATCATAGCGGTGTGCCCCATGAAGCGCTGCATGCTTCAACTGGTATCCAAGATAAGATGATGGGTTGAGTATGATGACCTATGCATCGCCAAAATGAGCACTGGTTCCAAAATGATTGATGTCATTGCACCTTTTGTGCATCGAGAAGGGCGTCCTCCCACAGCATTTTTTCTAAATTTGCCTTACTGCTGTATGCAAAGACGGTATCGGTTGAAAAATCGAGGTCTATCCCTGACCAGGATGGGTCGATAACCCCATCAATAGCCTTTTCGTGATTGCTCGCAGTAATGGTAATATCTGGCTCGCTGGCAGAGATCTATACGGCACAGCATAAGAATAGCGCTGTCGTTAAACACAAACAAAAACGAGGCACCCACCTCCTCTTCCACTGGTGGACGGGTGGGAACTCTGGATGTAGCACCTGCTGTGTCGAGGGCAAAGGTCAGAACTCTCCTTTCCCGCAGATACTGCGCCGTGCGCTCAGCAACCGCATCATATACGTAGTGCGTAGGCTTTCTTGGAAGCCACATTGCAATAGTGTGATCCACGCCGCGTGCCTCCTCATCCGAGTCAGATTCAACCGATTCACGCCTTGACTCGTCACCCGAGTCGTGTTCTATATCGACAACGCATCAGTAAACCACGATTTTGATATCAATTGAATGAGAGCGTAACACACCATCATCGACTTCTTCGACGACCCTCCTCTTCCCAAGCGACTTCATACTCGGTCGTATGGTGAATTCATCCTCTTCTTCCTCTACGTAGTTTGCAGGAACACGAGGACCCATGGGTGGAGGCGGCGGTGCGGGCAGTGTTGGTGCGCTGATGGACTGTGGTAGAGAACCATAGCGCGAATGTGCAAGGGAGAGCGCAGGGGGGACCCGAGGAAGAGGATGGGTTTGCGAGGGAACAACAGGAGGTAGATCGTGTTGATGGGGCGAGCCGTAGGGTGGTGGTGGTGGATCATATGAGTTAAGAAGGGATAAATCGTACCAACCGCCATAATAATCTTTCATCCATGACTTTGGTTTGTCTCGCCCAAACATGTGGTGGGAACGGAAGTAAGTATTATAAGGACTATGGCATATATACGATACTAATAGCATCATATGCACTAGCTATAGCTATGTCCATGGCGCTGCAACTGCATCGCACTGGTATTTGTCTAGCTTATTGTCCTAAGGACCTAATCCCAACAGGTGACTCCCCCACAGGAGGGACTTCGTTAAAAATAACACTGACACAGGCTTCCAACGCTTCACTGGTGTACTCGAAGCTTGCCACGCATGCCTGCACGCCAAAGACCCTCCCAGAGAACAATTCATACGGTGCGCAGCTCGCCAGCACCACAATCGGTACTCCACTTGAGGCCTGTGTCACGACTCTCTCCAAGACATCCAGTTGCCAAGCGCTACGATCCGCATTGCGTGTGACGAATATAAGACCCTCGCCGAAATCTCTTCTGCAGTCAAAATCAGCTGCATAAACCAAATGTTCGACATCTGCAGCCCGGCGTCCCACAGAATCCGCGAAAGACATGTAGTAAGGAGCTGCTGTGTTCCGGACATGGCCTTTCTCGGTGCGTTGCACACCTTCCGCATCGTCCACCGCTGCATTAAGGCTTTCCACGACAGGTGTCATCACCACAATCTTGCCCGAAGAAAACACAGGAAGTGATCCAGAAATAAGCGCGGTAGATTTTGCGTATGCTTCCTCGCTCAGTTTCTTGTTCGTCGCCTGCAACGCGTTCATCGCCTTCTCGTTAAATGGATTTCCGAGCACATCATCCCATGTCCCAGCGAATTTCCGTTTCAGCTCAGTAATCCTTTCTCCACTTTTCCTCAGCTCGTCTATTTGCAGCTCGCCCTTCTGTACTGCCTCGTAGGTGGTCTCCATCGCTCCCACATGGAATGCCATAGTATGACAAACCATTACCACATCTGCACCGGCCGCTAACGCTTCCACAGCACCACGTGGTACGCCTCCCTGCCTTTCCTTCACCGCATTCATTTCCAGACAATCCGTCACGACCACTCCTTCAAACTGCAGCTCCTCCCGCAATAGGGTCGTAGTCACAGCTCGTGAAAGGGAGGCTGGAGTCTCAACGTCACCAGTCAGGGCCTGGATAACCATATGACCCGTCATGATGCTGGCGACGCCAGCGTCAATCAGTGCTTTGAAAGGTTTCAACTCAGTTTGATCCAACTCGGTACGACTTTTGTTGATGATGGGGAGACCAAGATGCGAGTCAATGTCTGTATCGCCGTGCCCTGGGAAATGTTTTGCGGACGGTGCGACACCACCTTGTGTGAGGCCATCGCCCACCGCCTTCGCAAATCTTGCAACCTTTGTGGGGTCTAACCGCCGAAGCTCAGCCAAAGTTATCCAAGCAAATGAATGGTTTGGGTCTCACCATCTCCAAAAGAGCGTACACCTCAAGGAAAGAGCACAGATCAAGACATCGTCGAGCGGCGAAGTACTTGATGCTCACCAATGACCGGGTTCTGTGGGTTAGAATTCACGTCTCCCACCGGAGAATAGGACCAATTAATGCCAACAGCTTTCATCTCACGAGCTGAAGCCGCTGAACACTTTCTGGCACATTCGGGATCACCGGTAGCAGCGATTGCCATAGCTCCTGGGCTGGAAAGTGATGAGACGAAAGAGGGTCGGGGGGACACGACTTACAACTGTGTCCCAGCTTGATACTTTGCAGTCGAGCTGAACGCAGACACAAGGCCTGCGTGACTATAGCATCAGCCTGACGTGGAAGCGGACGCTGAGAAACGTACCGTTCTCTTGATCAATCCCAATCATCAGTGGATGTCTGTGTCCAGCATCTCTTGCGCACTGCTGCAAAGATTGAACAAGCGCGTGCACCTGCTTCACACCTGGGGCAATCATGATTCGCACAAAGTCAATATCTCAACAAACATTGCGTCTCACTTTGCACATTTCGTTTCATGAGGATGATGTTTCTGATTACAATGGCCCGTGAGCATAGGGCAGATCCATATGCGCTTTTGCTTACCCAACATGATACTTATTGATGAGTTCCTTTGCATCTTCGCTGGCCTCATACCCATGAAATCCAAAAACGAAGTGCTGCGGTGGTCCTCAGGATTTAGTCCAGTCCGATAACAGCTTTCGGCGCACCTGACCGATCTCCCTCCTATCTTCATCTGAAAGATTCATGATGGTCAAGAACAAGAATCAAAGGTCTGCAATCTAGACATCGTGATCACGTCGTCACAGGGCGACTTTCAACATGGGCGGCGTGATGTGCTTGAAAAGGCACATCAGCTACTACCTAGTTAGACCTAATTGCGCCAAGTAGTAACTTAAGCCTTTTCTCAGATAGTAATGCGGCCTGCTCTCCATGACACATAGACAAGCATCAGGATATCTCGGCCTCCCCAGACGTCACAGCTCTGCTTTGCGCCTGTATGCACCTCGAAATTGAGCGCTGAGCTCCGAGTCTGAACGGTCTTCTCGCTTCTGATTTCAATTCATCCTAAATATGCATAGTTACTAGTTACATCACCGTACAGTGTCCGACTTTTACGCACTCTGGCCTTCATGGCCTGGGCGTTTGGTTGCTACAACGGCTTCTCGAGCAGGAAGCTACAATATTTGATATCTTACATTATTTAGAATTCGCCATTATTGAACATAGCATCGATGTCCATTGAAGTGGCAGATGGCTGATGAGCTGGCCATTGCCGAGGATGCTCCACTGCTGTGTGGCACGTTGATATAGTCGTGATGGTCCTGTGTGTAGAATCAGGCAACGATTGAATTGAACGCACACCTGACACGACTCGGATGTATTGGGATTTAAATCATGAGCATGTGATGCACTGACACGAAAATTCGACGCGGCAGTGACAGAGACTTAATAATGATGCAGCATTGACAAGGCATGGGTACAGTTTGGTGGGACTTACCTTACCCCGCATAAGTAGTTGACGAGGATGAACACAGAGGCCTGGATATTGAATTTGAATAGTTGTCAGCCTCGTCATGGAAGTTGACACTCACTGGACGAGTATTAGAGTTGATGGAAACACCACAAAAAGAGTACGAGGCGAACAATGTTCCTCTGTACGAGTCCATGTGGCATCCATGATGCACGTTCTCAAGCACTTCACCGATCATGAAATTTTGAAACCTAAATTAAGCGACAAACCAATTACATAATGCATGTGTGCGGAGATGATCGATGACCAATCATGATGTTGAACCAATCGTCATGTGGCTCCTATCATTTTACAAACCGCAGGACAAGAAGGGAAACAAGCATTGCAATCATCTTTTCAGCCTGAGTCGAATATGGAGGTCAGTGGCACACGTACTTTCTTCTGATTCCAAATACTAATGCACGTCTGGCAGCAGCCCAGTAATCGACCAGCCAAAAGGCCTCGCCTACAAGGACCTGACGGCTTCCAGGTAACGAAGAATATCTCAAAATCCACGTACAAACCTCCTCCGCCCTTCGTGTCTTCTTTTGATCTACCGAAGGCTGGGCCATCAACAAAGGTTCCTGATGACAAGCAGGAAACGTTGAAGGATTCGACTCGTCTTCGAGAGCCACTCCCGCGAATCCCTTTCACTACCGAGCTCCCCGACTTTGGTGACATTTCACCTGGACGTAGGGCTAACTTGACGGGAAAGGGAAAGGAGAAGGAGAAGGAGAAGGAGACATCGGTTCGCCCAGCTGGCAATCGCAAGCGACCGAACTCATTTATCACTGCGAGTCACGCGGGGGCAGACACGTCTCGCGCGTCAATCATGAAGCGCCTCGCCATTTCCCCTTCGGAGTCAACATCTGTACATCCTCCTCCCATATCCTGTCAAAAACCACATTCCACACCTCTTCGACCTCTTCAACCTCTCAAGCCACCTTCGTTTGTAATAAGCGCACCAGCAAATGCATCATCTTCCAAACCTCGATCTTTCTCAATTCTCAAGCCACCTCCAAGGCCTCAGCCGGCTACTAAAGCGATCGTTCTGAAGCCTCTTGCTCTACCTAGCTTTGCTCCGTTTCCCCCAAAGAAATTATCGACTAACTTGAAGCCTATCTCATCTTTTGCGATAAATCCCACAAAGGACGGTGCAGGTGCCGAGCTGCTCTCGCTTTTCCTCCAACAGCACGGACACAACTTTGTCACTCCGTTCGAACGTGAGATACAGCGCGGCATTGGACTCAGCCCCCGCAAAAACAAGGGCGCTAAAGGGACGTTTGTACGGTACGTGCAGCGTGTCGCGAGATCATTGGCCGATTGATACTGAAGCGCGATGGTATCACAGTGGTGGAATGGCAGCGCGTGCGCAACACCTGATCTCAGGCACAAAGACTGACCATACCCTTTGGTGCCTACAGCTCAAACAGAAGCTCTCATCTGCGTCACCCTCCGCACCGACTTTATCGTGTGATTTGCGTCTACATATCCTGCGAGTACTACCCCTACCCACAAAAACCCCGACTCCCACCCGTGTGCACATCGCCATATGCCGCATCTCATCGCGCCACAGGTCCGCCAACGTAACCGATTTGAGAGATCAATGTTATGTCGTTCTTTTTCCACACGTTGTGGAGCCCAGTCGTAATTTCGAAGAGGGCAGGGATGTCTTGGTCTGGACGCCGTGGTACAAGGCTACACTTTCCACTGTGGTGCCGGGGGAGGTACTGGGAAATCTTTCGGTCGAACCATTGATGCCCCCAAGAAACGTAATCATCGTACCGCGATGGCACATCATGCAGGCAGACTGAGTGACAGGGGGAGCTAGGGTCTGTATCGGGTGCTGGGTTACCGCTACACTGGCACTGGTGGTTTCATAATTATCCCGCAGCGTTTAGAACGTATCTTTGAGGCACTTATCTCAAGTCCTCCTGTCGCCGAGTCAAATGCCAGCGCTTTTTTTTTCCGCCGATCTGCACGTCAAAAAATACCGTGTTCTAATCTGATATCTGGAAGGCACCTCTGACACGACTGAAACAAGTCTTTCAGACTCCGTGTTATACTCAACGCTTACACTGTACATTAGAATCCAGGCACAACACTTGAATTGGTCTTGCAGCAGTTTGGAACATCGATTCTCCGACTTAAGATTTGAAACGAAATCTAGGATTTAAGTATGCATGCTGGCTGCGGAACTTAAGAGGCCATTCAGGTGGGGATAGCTCAGTGAATACCCCACTGGCCGCCTACGTACTTCCATTCATTACTGATCGGCGAGTCACCGAGACTACATAATGCTTACACTATTTAGTACTTCTGCCTCCATCAAAGTTAATTGTAATCAAGTATCACATACTCACTCACAGCTTGCAGGGTCGGCGGCTGCGCAGCACTTTAAACTATAACAGTTCGAGGCGGATCCGGAGTTCCATAAGCTTAAGCCTGTTACGCGTTTCACCTGTGTCCGCTCTGAATCTCCGCACTACAGCCACGGAATGCGGCGACATGAGTTTACATACCGGCGCAGCTGTAGGCCATAAGGACATAAATCAAATAAACTTGCCACGTACCCGATTGAATGAGTCTCAAAGTGGCCAGCTACTTGAGTGTTGCTGTCTTGGCATACATAAAGATAATATCAAAAACTACCCCATAGCTTGGCGCTCATACAGGGATGAACTTGTCCAACGTGCATACTTGGGATCAAAGATATACCCATCCCTACCCCATGATGGAGCGGTTGTTTCGCTTTGTCTCGAGGGGGATTCTTCACTTAGCGTCTCTGACCTGACGTTGTTTCAACAACAGGCTGTAACAAACTCTCGGTTTCCCGCGGCGCGTCGGTGTCACTGCCGCATTCTGCTACAACAACAAAAGGCATCTTAGAGAGAATTCAATTGTGCCTAATGTGTGCGAGCACGACCACGCATGCTCCTCCTCGAAATGGATTCCCAAGATTATCAGGATCTGGACGTGACTGAATGAATGAATATTAAATTACTAGTAAATATTCGTTTGCCGCGCATGTGTGATCACGTGATCGCATATCGGGTCAGACAGCCACAAACGCGCGTTACGTTCTGAGTCTTGACCGACCCGGTGACTAGTCTCGCTTGTCTTCTTACTGATATCATCTAAGATGCCCGGAAGACGCGTGTCATTAGGTAGACCTCCTTCTCAATCACTATCAGGAGACGAAGGAGACATAGACCTCAAGCACTCTCAAGGCAGCAGCGATGACCACAGCAACGAGTGATTTTCGTGACATTTAATATCACGTACCACGCTGACAATACATCTCTAAGAACATTCGCCGTCATCGCAGCGGAGTTCAAAGGTGTGTCATATATCATAGCGCTAGCTGGACATAATTATATGCGCTCGCCAGCGACATGGGAGAAAAAGCTGAGGGGACGCGACGATAAGATAGTACAGACAACACAACAGGAACTCGACCTTGCTGTTCGTATTATTGATATCTATGATCTCTCATCTTCACCTTTCAACCAGCTCCAGAAAAAGGAAACTGAAATCGCCAACATCATAAATGACATGTAGGACGTCCTGTCAGGGCGTGTATCACTGTCTGCTCAACACTGATACACAATCGAAGGGAGACCCTTCACCAGGATTTCCTCGAACAATATGCAATTCTAGAAGACAAGAAGCGCAAAATCACAGCTGCGCTTGCTGAAGCACAGGAAGAGCTTATAGTCTGTCCTTCAGCACCAAGAAACCATCATTACATTCTCTAAGCAAATAACATCTTCTTACAGCCACTCGCGGTACAACGCCACCAAGCGATCATCAGCCTTGGACACGAGGTCGAGAACGGCCAGCTGGAAGGGATGGCCCTCATCAAAGGCGCTTGTCAATGTACGCTTATCTCCGTTCTCTGGCTGCTCCGCAACTGATCTTCTTTCCCTCTGCTCCATAGCCACCCGTGATATTGCCCAGGAGCTTCGCACGTTGGACTTCGATTGAATAACGCCCATGCTACAGCATCCTATTATTACCCCTTGGCCAGCTTGGCTAGTTTTAATTGTATGTAGATATGACCTGTCCAGACCCATGTTAATGGACCATATTTATGGTTTGCTCGACATGTCAGGCATTTCATCCCCGCTGGCGTATCACATTGATGATGATGGCGTGCAGCAGTTGTACCCTGCTGCTAAACATCATGTGCCAATAAATCGTCGTGACTTTGATTCCCATATGACATGGAGTCAGAAGCACTGGCACTTTCCCGTACAATGAACTCGCAAGCACCGGTCTCCGACGCAGATGCGCTTCTCCTCTCTTCGCCGCTGATGCGGCCATTAAGAACCCTAAGAATGCCAACCATGTATGATAGTGCCTTGGCTATTCAAGAGTTTAATCTTACTAATACTGTCCTCCGGAGACGTAGGAGATGAAGGAAGGGATTGGTAAGCATCCGTCGTAGATCTCGGGCGGTCCCTGGATGCGATGTAGACATAGATTGCCGGCGCTCTTTTGTCAAGGGAGGAATGACATGATGACGATCAGAACGTCACAGCAATTGTACGAAACAATGGTTAGGGATGCAGTATTAACGCAAGCTCTTACCAAAGTCGCGGGGACAACGTGCATGATACGCGTGGAAGATGAGCCAACAGAGATAACAGTGACCCGAAAGACCGTAAGCTTGGGTACCAGCGGTACAACGTGGGTGTTGAGAGTCTAGACAACTTGAAGGAGGGCCTATCATGTATTGTCATATCTAGGGCACAATTCGCGACCTCGTCAATCTTCGTGTCGGGACCCGAAGTGTTGCTCGTGTGCAGTCGCGACCCGAGCAGGTCCCAGGATAAGTTATCGCTGGTGGCACCGTCCGAAGGAGAAGCGAAGGCACTGTCAGTTAATTAGTAACGAAAGAATGAATGAAAACAACTCACGGCTTATGTTAAAATATATCTTCTGCTCTGTGTTTGAGTATAAATATTAATTGCAGGCTGCAATTGCAGTGACACTTAGATAATTAAAGCTTTCATTTCGCCAAGGTTACCCTGACTCGGTGGTATGGCGCCTGTGGCACTGCTAAGTCTCGCTAAACCAGAAGAATTATGACCTTTTCAGCAACCCTCCACTCCGCCTTGGCACCGTCCACATCGAGATCTCTCAACCTTTTGAGCTCTGTGGCACCTTCGCCAAGACAACCATGCGTGAACACAGCCCCGGTGTCTGGTGCCACATCGAGGTTGATATCTAGGTCGTATAATGAAGGAATGTGTAATATCACTCTTCGTGGTTCTACGTCGAGCGTTGAGTTGGAGAGATGGGCGTGAGTCTATATAACTATCAACACGGGAACTAAAATGCTGGCGATACCATGTCTCCGTGGAAACAGACCGACAAACTCGACAGCATGCCGGGGGATGAGACTTACCAGATTGGGTACATTGATCATGAAGCGGATTTTACGCTGGTCCTTCGTCGGGATCCATGTCCATGTGGGAGTGTGGGTATCCGGTGCACTTTTTAGTATCCCTTTAACTCTTGGGGCCGGTGCGGTAGCTGTTGAGGAAGCTAGTTCCTGGATAAGAGTAGTCTTAGTGTCGGATTTGTGGTGAAGGTGACCGGGTGGAAAGAGTAGTCCAGGCACAAGCACTTGTCGCGACACAGGTTTGCCTTTCGAGGCGATGTTGGGCGTGCCGATCTTCCGGGAAAGTAAAAGTGAGGTCTGCGATTCAACGCGCTGGAGCGCAAGTTCTACGTCAAGTCATGGTCAGATACTGTATCGGATAGCGAAGCATCAGATGACGTACCTATGATAAAGGCTTTGAAGCCCGCTTCTTTCAGGGTGCGAGACTTGATGGATGTGTTGAAGATACAGTCAACGACAAGGGCCGGTTGGCCGGCTGAAGATAACGATACAATGCATGTCAACCACATGGGGAGAGCAGCCAGGAATGGCGGTTAAGCGAAGTGCTCGGAGACGGGTAGAGGACAGCACCGACCTTTGTCTTTGTCATCACGAAGATCTGACACTACGACTGGGACGAACGATCCATCGGAATTTGATTCGTCATAGTCTTGACCACGCATTGCTTTCTGAATTGCATCTTCACTACCAGGTGGAGGTGGAGGCACGTTTGTGTCCCATGCTATGTTAACAAAAACTTTAAGTCCTTTCGGGATGGTGATTGGTGTGTTTGAGAGGGCTCCTAGCGTGTCGGAGGGCGTACTAGGAGGATGACTAGTGGCGGTTCTGTGGACGACGGCGGGATGGAGCACATTTGATTTTACACAGAAACCGGGCACTGGATTGAGCGCTAGACTGATTGAGGAGGACATTAGCGAACATAGCGTGGAAACCAAGTGGAAACAGCGAGCTGTTTCATCACTTCCATATTTGGTCTATGGACCTGCACTTACCAAAATTGAACGGCACTTACGAAATTTGCGAATGACTGTGTTTTCTCTGAACAAATCGGAAAATTACTCGGCCTCGCATATGCTATAAAAACCCGTTCAATTTCAGTGGCTCAACACAACCCCCTCTCCTTTTCCCTGTAAAACTAATTACATTTGCTTTCAATTCTGTTTGCAATGACCTACAACGTTACCCCCATCCCCGATGTCGATGATGACCAGAAGCTACAGCAATACATCCAGGATAGACGTGTCATTGGTGTATGTGTCCAACCCCGGCCATTTGACACTCATTATTCATCAAAAATTCAATAGTATGACCCTCTGGTTCAGCCTGCTTTGCTCAGGCATGAAGTTCAGCCCACATCGGCCTCGCAGCTCACAATTGCAGCTGCCCGTTACAACGCTGCTCGCATTGTAGCGGGTCAGGACGACCGCATCCTCGTCATTGTTGGCCCCTGCTCCATTCACTGTGCAGACCAGGCTATTGAGTATGCAAACTTGCTCAAATCTAAAATGTCATCATGGGATAATCTCCTCATCGTGATGCGCGCGTACTTGTGAGTTGTGCCTGTTCCTTATAGGTTTTACAGTATTAACGTCATATGGTGCATCGCTCTTTGTAGTGAGGTTCGCAGGCCGCAGATCAGTTCCTGGCAATGACTCACCTATATCCTATTATAGAAGCCTAGAACTACTGTTGGGTGGAAAGGTCTCATCAACGACCCCGTCAGCCAAGTTTCTCTTTTTACCTTGTATTTTTGCTCATCTCTTTTCTGTAGGATATCGATGGTTCTTTCAAGATTAACAAGGGTCTTCGAGTGGCTAGGCAGCTTCTCTGTGACCTTACCGATATCGGTGTTCCCGTCGGTTCCGAGTTGCTCGATACCATCTCGCCTCAATACATAGCTGACCGTACGTCACGCCTTATCGCTTCCCAAATGTTTTTTCTGATTTCCTTCACACGCAGTTATCTCTTGGGGAGCGATTGGAGCTCGGACAACGGAGTCCCAACTCCATCGCGAACTGGCTTCCGGTGTTTCTTTCCCTATAGGGTTCAAGAATGGCACTGATGGAAGGTATGACACCATTTGATATGTTTTTATTGAGGAACATCATTAAGGGCTATCTTGGCAGTGTCACGGTCGCTATTGATGCGATGCGCTCTGCCTCTAACCCCCACGCCTTCATGGGTGTGACAGAGCAAGGCCTTGCTGCTATTGTCAAGACACGCGGGAACCAGGATGTTCACGTCATCCTCCGTGGTGGCACCAAGGGCCCCAATTTCGCATCCGAGCACGTTCGCGCAGCTTCTAAATCAATCGAGAAGGCGCGCCCAACGAATCATGCCAGCATTATGGTTGACTGTAGTCGTAAGCATAAATCCTTAATCGTGGTCAGCGAGGGAATTCATTTAACTGTTTCAGACGGCAATTCGCAGAAGAACCACAACAATCAACCTAAAGTGGTTGATGATATCTGCTCCCAGCTCGCTGCTGGTGATAGGAATATCACCGGTGTCATGATTGAGTCACACATCAACTCGGGACGCCAAGATGTTCCTGCTGAGGGCCCCTCTGCCCTGAAGCACGGTGTTTCTATCACCGACGCATGTGTGGATTGGGAGTGCACTGTGGGCATGTTGGACAGGCTTAACGCAGCTGTCAAGGCACGCCGTAGTTACCTCTTCGAGCAAGGCCTGCAACGGCCTGCTGGCTTCCAACGTGGCACCCCTCCCTCGCCATGAAATCGGGTTTATTTCGTAACTCCGTGGATGCTTTGTTACATGTGCGTGGTCCCCATGTGTGTGTTGTATTTTAGCCTGTCACACTACCTCTTTCAACGTCCATAGTATTAGATCTTTAGACGGAGGACTCCTGCTGTATTGCTGTAGTTAATAGCATCGAGCCATGCGCGGTTAACCTATTCTTATGCTTTATCTCTTGTCACACAAAACATGATACGATAATATGAATATTTGTTTCTGGCTTTATTGTCCACAATATTATTAGCCAGTTCGTGCAATCATCATTGATACTGTCAGTCCTATCTTTCGCACAGAACAATTGAAAAGCAGTGGTTTATATATATATTCGAATAAAAATACGTGTGACTTTGGTGCAATGTAATGAATCGGATTTTGAATTCTACATTCGTGCGTCTACCAAGTTACTTGCATGGATGATATCCTGTTCTTAACACGATGTGAGGGTGAAAATCTGGTCAGTATCTCCGTCGCACCCGCCGGCACCCGGCTAGCTAGGAGATTGTTCCGGGTTGAACGGATCGTTGCCAGTCTGATCAAGGAGGAGAAGTGAGACATTCCGTTCGAACGCAACCGCACGACGTCTTTGACGTCGGCCGACATTCACAACATTTTAAGTGTTTCACAATTTATTCCAAGTGTCAGTTCACGATATCTTATCACTATGCTAACTACCAGGACCTTAAAGATATCGTACTACGAGCCTGTCCGTCCGAGCATCTCAGCTGGTCCTTTCCCCGAGACAGATATTAATAAATATCATCTTCTTAGCTCCCTCCGCGTGCTCGCTCGTCTCTGATCAGAGATTGAATCCGTCATAAGTCCATGAGGGTTAAATATAGGAGGATATAGGATTAAATTAAATCGAAATCGTGTCTCGACCTTCCTCAGGCTGCAGTGTTGCTGTAGTGTGTTGTAATCTCGGTGAAACGAATAGTAGCACTAGTGCGAGGCCAGTGAGGCCTTACAACAAATATTGCGCCATGGAGCTGGCCCGGCACAGCTACATAGCATGGCTCGAGTGCGATTGGCCGTGTGATCTGGCATTGTGGAGTTCTCCGCAAGATCTTTAGGTTCGATCTGGAAGATTTATCTTTACCCGAAATTGTCAATGCCGGACCGCGAATTCGAGGAGATATACCCCCTGTTTCGTCTCTCACCGGGCCCCACCGTTGGCAAGTTTCATTAGATTAATTGTAATAATAATCTCAGCATCTACTGCATCTTCATCATCAACATTGCATCACCGTGATTTGTAACTGACCACAAACAAAACAAGGTCACCAACGGAATCAGTTGTAGCATGTCTTACGAATGTCTCTGCCATGCATCAATAACCCTCTCCAAAGACGGACCCGACCACCCTGACCCAAACACCGTATTCATTTTTGTCCCTGTCCCTCTTAGAACTTCCTTGATGCCTTCATCCAGCGTCCTCAAATCGACGTTCCCAGGAGCGGCACATTGTGCATGCGCATCTTGTGCGAGTTGCTTGAGGATTACTAGCAGCGATGCCGACGGAACACCATGGCGTAGCAGATACCAAGCCAGCCAACGTGATACTTCAGGGGCATCTTCGGATTCTACTATAAGTTCCCCGCGAGCATATCTGCCAAAGACCATGTTAAGGGCTGTAGAACTTTGGACTTCTGCGAGGCGCTCATCCAAGGCTTGTAATGCGCCAGAGACAGTGTTTTCGCGGATCAGGGACGGCCGAATGTTATTCTCTGATTTCCCGCTGAACCGCCGATCGTAGACTTTGCTGTAAAAGTCGACAGCAAAACGAAGGTCTTGCAGCCGGAGATGGAAGTAGCTGCTCGATGGTGATTGAGTGCGATATTGATAAAGCATGAGATGGGACTGCAATGTTTCCATCTTATCCTGAAGAATGCTATCAAGCAGGACCGCGTGACAGTAACTATGGAAGACTCTCTCTTCAACTGTCTTACCGTCCTCGCGTGAGAAATGATCTGCGAAAGCAAGAAATAGGGTGTCGTTGGAGAAAGATGAGATGAAATGAGTCAGGTCGCTTGCGGGGTGTGCCTTCGTGTCGGTCAATTGCGGAAAGTCTAGAGTCGCAGCATCTCCAGCGGATGAACCAGAGCGAACGAAAAGACTTCTACTTCCTCTAGGGTCCTCCGTATAGCTCAAGAAAGCCGTGCGTCGCTTCACGTACAATGTTTGGTGCTTTAACAGGCTTCTCCTATGCTGTGGTACGTGTTCAAGGTCCACAAAGAAAGGCCAATAGCGGGGTGTATCGATTCTAATGGACAAAAGTTTGTTGAAATCTGGTATCAACGTGGGCGATATCAGCTGCGTTGCGCCCTTTTCTGCGCCTTCTTTCGTGGTGATTTTGACCGGGAGGTAGACTGCTTCTCTGGTATTAACATCCCGTGCCATAAGGCATCTAGGTTCGACTGCAAGAACCCAGAGGTGACGAAGAGCCTGGAGATAACTCTTGTTGTCCGATGATACATGATGGAAACGGGGAAAAAAGGCAACGATCATGCAAGCAATTGCGGCATTCGAAGTTCCGAGGGTATACCGACCGGCCCCGAGGAATAATAAACCAAGCGACAGGTGAGTTGCAACATGGACACCATATCGAAACGCTTGGTGATACATGCCATATGCATATCTCAGGCGTCGTAAGCAGCTGATTTCCCCTGTACCCGCCATGACCATACAAAGCGCAATGGAAATGAGGTTCAAGCCTTCACGAACAGCAGAACGCTTGATCTTGTGATCAAAGGCAGGACCTGGAACGTATCAAGTATTTAGTGTGACGTCTTGTGAGTTCCACGAGGAAAATTTACCACTAGCTGCCACAAATCTACTGAACATATCAAAATAATTCGAGAGCATAATATATGCCTCATGACGTGCTGTCCCTGCGTACTTCAAGCCAATAACAAAACAACAACCCGCAATGACATTGTAATAGGCAAGCTCGATAGCATCGTCAGCCGGTTTTCCTCGTACGTGACCGTGCATGGCCTTCACGATAGATTCGGGAACCTGAGCAAGTAACCACTGCGGCGTCGAGGCGATATCGTTCCACATGATCAAGGATCTCGCAATGGTCCGCATGAGCAAAAAGCTAGGTTGTATGCGGTTGAGTTCTAAGACCGTGCTAGGAATCCCCAGGATGTCAGCGACATCTCGTCGCTCTGTCTTGAGATACATTAGCCCAAGTGCAATAGAAGCTGCTGGCGAGGTGATATTGACGTCGAATGTGGGCCGTGATTGGGAGTTCACAACTGACTTTCCTCCACCATGCACAAGGACGCGGAGGCGATTGAGCGATGAGAGATCTGCGGGAACGGAGGAGCCTTGACCCAGCATTATCATGCCGAAGGCTAAGGCAGCACAATAAGTATAAGCTTCCCGGTGTTCATTGCTGAGGTCCGGTTGCATGAGGTCTTTTCGGCTGATTTGGTGAAGACACACTTCTGCCATGCGCCTGTTTTTGGTACCGAGGTACAGAATTCCGACTCCCGCCAAACCGGCTGCTTGGGTCATGAGGGATACGTTCAGGTCAACGCTCTGCGTGGGGAGCAAGGCTGGGGTATGGACGGCAAGTAACTTTGTCACATGGCGATTGCCTGTCCCAGCGTTCGCAGCTGACAAACCAAGCAAGACGCCAATGGAGGTCAAGTCATGCTTTGGGGTTAAATATCCGAAGGTATGCCATGTGAGCATTTCCTTGAGGTGCCCGGTGAGCCCAAGGCCAAACAGGAAGCCGGCATGTTCCGGTGTGAGCTCGGAAGGTTTGTTAAAGGCAATCCACGAACTCTCTACACCACGAGCTTCAGGAGAGATGCGTAGTCCTGCTGCGACGCCATTATGGAACTCGCCCCAGTTGAGGCATTCAACCGGTATCTTGCCAAGCTCGGGTGCAGAAGTGATATTTGATGGTTGTATCTTAACCGCATACTCCATCTTGGGGGTGACATAAGCCTCTTTCGTGACCGTCAACACAGAACCAAAGGTGAACATAGCACGACCATAGGGTAGTGCCAGCGTTCGCTCTGCGATACGAACTACTTGATGCTGTTGCTCCTTCGCCTGGTCATGTTCACTATTCAGCAGTTATTAGTGAAGTTTCGACATGTTTTATGGATGATCCTACTTACTTCAATTCCGGGCGTTCTACAAGCCGAACCGATGGAACCGCTGACGAACAAAGCATACGGGCCACTTCTTCCAGTCTGCGATCTTGGCCAAAACGGATCTTAGTGAATCCCTTGAAATCGAGTTCGACTCCAGAAACCGCATCAATTTCTCCGATGCTTGCAGACTTTGCCTGTTCGGCCAGACTACTGATCGTCACCCGTCGGTGGGTATTCTTAAATCGGATCAGCCACCACAATGTATCCCGAATTGCAGGTCCCTACCATGTAGGTCTCAGCAGACTGAGCAATGCCCTTTTGAGACAACTCTGGCTGCGTTCTAGCGACGCTAAAAGCCAAGTCACGCCGGCCAATGAGGTCATAATGCTCTTTGCGCCAGTGAGAAGGAGGCGACAGCTGACACGTTCTAATTGCTTCTCTCAGGGGCGCTGCGATACCCAACGGAAGACTATTGAGAAACGCAGATCCCTGCTCCGCTGTCCCAAGCATGTCGACAAGTGTTTCGATGGTCAGTTCTGCTCGCTTTTGCGTAGATGACACCGTTTTGTCAGCAAGACACATATAGGCTGCCGTAAGACGTTGCAAGGACACGAGCGGTTCGGTGTCACCAAAAGCAAATGATGGATCAATAGAAAAAGATCGGGCTAGTCGGGAGGTTCCATACGCAGGGAATTGCCAGTCAGGATTACTTATGCTTCCATAAAGAATCGCTGACATATCTGGTGGCCAGACTGGTATGCGGTCGTCCAGCATATCCACACCTAAGGAAGAAGACTAAGAAGATTTCGGCAAAAGAAACGTATAAACTGACGCGTTGTGGATGGGGCGGGCCATCCTGGCATGATTTTAGGGCAGAGGCGCTTCCAGTAATCTGCCCATTCTGGCCGAATGATATGCGCAATTTGACATATTAGAGGAATGAGTAACATGAGGGATTCGTATCGAAGAACCACTAAGCGGAGGTCCTCTGCCAACATATGCAACGCATAGAGCACAGGCGCGAGGAGAGGGTTGACGGTCAGAGTGAAAAGGAAGTAATGTTGCGCAGTTGGGGGTGTAGGAAGCTTCAAGCGTTTGAGAGCCGGATCGTCATTGAAAGAACGAGTAGAAGTGGACAAAGCTGAGAACCTTTCCCACACAGAAAAACTTGTAGACTCGTCGTTTTTGAAAGGATACACAAGCTTGAGCTCAAGAAGCGCGAAAAGTGCGAGCGTGAACTCCTGGAATTCGAGCCCAGGCGATGTCCGGAAGTAACGCTGTGACCATGACTCGAGAAAGTTTCGCTGCAGGTCAAAAGCTTGAGCCTTCGGCATCACAAGTGCCAGAACCTGTATGACCTGGATCACCAGTGGATCGCGTGGGGTCATGTCCAGTCGTGCATAATAGACCTTCCCATCACTCATCTCCATATATACCGACGAGACGCAAACATGCTTCAATGCAACAACATGATCAAGTGAGATGACCTCAAATGAATCATTGCTGTCGCCGTTCCAGGGTTGCGCGAGCCTCAGTCGTATACGGAGCTCGTGCAATCCATGAGTAAACAATGATAATGAACCATCCTTCTTCACCGCAAGAAGGTCCCAAATGTCACCACGTGTCGCGCGTATTGACGCGATTGCGACGGCTTCTAGAGTGCCGAAACTCTCAACCACAAATGACTTCTTGTCTTCCTCAATGGTAATCATGAAGACGATCACCTGGGCCTCGGGCAGGCAGACTGCGAGGAGCGAGTGATGAACCTTGCCATCAAAGCGTTGATCAAATAACGCAACAGAGATATCATGCGTCGACAGTCTACAATAACATGAGCGTGTGTTTAGGCGAGGTATCAATAACCTCCTACTGTCTCCCTCCCAAATGATGAGTCGTCAACTGCTGGGCCCAGTAAGACGCCTTCATTCTTCCATGTTCAACAGGGGTTATCAACACTTCTGCGTCTTTCTGTCCTCCAAGCGCCATTCTGTCCATTGTCAAACTGAGATCTAGACGAGTGATGGAGTCCCGTTTTCTTCCTGGTATTAGTGGCTGAGCAGTGATACTACTTGTCGTTGAAGGCGGAAGTCCTGACATTGGGGGAAACGGCGGAGGAAAATCGCCATCAAACTCCATGTCCTGAGACGGCGGAGGTAGGCGGCGGTCAAGTTCCAAAAGGTCACTAACACTTGATTGTCGTCTGTGCCCAGGGGCGGACATGCTCTTTCGTGAAGTGCTGTGACGTCTAGTCCGAGTGAGAGGCACAGGAGCGTCTTTGGGCTTCAGGTAGGCATATCTCCATATGGACAGATCCCCTTTGTCTGCATCAAAGGTAACCAAAAATTCGCCAATTGAATTAGGGACACCAGGAGAAACCCAGACAACCTCGTCACTGGCAGAAACGGCGACCAGCGGCTTGGAACAATTCTCTTCCTCATCTACTAAAGCAACAGGTTCGTTACCAAAGCCTCCCAAAATGCCACTCGTGATTCCTACGGCTTCAGGCTCAGAAAAGGCGCTCGTGATGGTGAATATGGTGGGTAATAGGTCATCTCCGGTGGCACGAGCCTCGTCGACTTCGGCTGGATAAAGGATTCGCTGAATAAGAACACCATGAGGAATAAGCGGCCATGCTTTGTGGACGAGAAACGGAAGCGAAAACGTATAGTCCATCCCATTCTGCAAGAAAACCTTTCCAATGCTTCGCAAGAAAACAAATACACCCGATATTTCCTCGTCTAAATCTTCGACAGCTTTAGTTTCATCTCTGAGTGATGCGAATGGACCGAAGATGTTCGTCGTTCCGGGTGTTTCATTTGATCTCGTGTAGTGAGCACTGCCGTGAGCCTGGCGACTGGAGGATCCCGTCGGCTGCATGAGTTTTCCGATGCAGGCATGTTGGATGATCTGGTTTTCTTGACTGAGGTCCCACTTCCTCTTGATGACACCTCCTTCGCTCAGAACTACGCAGTAATCGTTCCAGGAAAGTTCTTGGTCTATCCAGGACTCCGATCCACCTGCGAAGAGGGGGCTAAAAGTTGTGTTCACAGTATTAGTACCAGAACTTCGAATGGCAGCCCGTATGGAACGAAGGAGGTCAGATTCTTCAGACGCATCTCCTGATGGGGTTGTGAGGAAAGTGGTGGCGGCGGAGGGCTGATATTGTTGAGCTTGTATTACAACACCAGACATAATATGCGGTGTGCAAACATAGATAGCAAAAGTGGCTATGATCTGCAGAATGGGAAAGCGCGTTATTGTGCAATACCTTCTGATCCTAACATGCACAAACATTGTTAGGTCAACTCCTATCAGGTAAACACGTCGATACTATTGCAAACTTTTACGAACACATTAGACTATGCAGTAGTACATAAGGGAGGCATAAGAACTCCAAGATAAAATAAATGACCAAGATAAACAATATGCAGAATATGCTGGTGCGATTGCGAGATCCAACTTGAAAGTGCGAAGATGAAGCAGAAAAATGCGCGAGGACGCCTTGCGTCAAAGCAAGTAGTCCGTCATATGAGCCAGCACTAGGGGAAGAACAAATAAAAATACCAGAAAATCACTCTAACCGTATTCTCCGTACAATACCCAGGACGCTGTCCGCATGTCCATCCGTGGAGACCTGTAGTGGCCGCACTTGACCTTGCTTGTCGGTATCCTTCCCTATGCTTAATGTATATACGTGGTGACTAAAGGCAAGGTGAACACAATCGTCAAATTGAATAAACGAGAGCTTACAATCAAGGCGAATTAGGTCGGCGACGCAATGCCTCGTGGCTGCTTTTCCTCCTTCCTATTAAGCCAATGTTGGGCAGTGCAACGCCCGCGATACCCTTCGTTTCCTCGTCGTTTAGCTTCCAAATATTGCCAACAGGAAGGTTCGAAGAAGAGTCGTTCGTGACAATGCGATCCTTCCCAAATGATGAGCGTCCCGAAGAGAAACTATCGTCATAATCCTCTGGAGAGAGGTCAGCGGATGAGGTAGAACTCGGAGACAGAGTGGGAGATTGCACGATATCCTGCAAGAAAGACGGAAGCAGAGGAGCAGGGATATTGGAGGGAAGATGGCCTTCAAGATCACCAAGGCTTGGGAACGAAGACGGCGAGGTACGACGGGGAGCGGACGTTTCATAGATAAACTGGGAGTCTGAATATTGGGTGCCCACGTCAAAGTTAGAATGCGAGCGGGATCGGTATGGTGCTTGATTCTGAGGAATATTGTCGATGAACATACGACGGCGCTGTGGGGGTGTCATGGAATGAGACCGAGGAGCTTGAGGTGGAAGGGATGGGGGGCCACTCGCGAGCGGAAGCTGGTTCTGCGCAAGGAGCGACGTGAGTAAGTTGATGCGCTCCGCTTGCACAGCAGCGGAGATAGAATCGCCGTTTCCTTCAGCATCTGCAAAAGGTCGGTAAGAATTTAACATCGCAGTGGATGTGCACCTACAAGGGAAACAAGTCTGGCAAACTTTGCGGCGTCTCCAATTCAGATAATTGCACTTCTGACAGATCCAATCACCAGGCTGATGTTCGATAGGCCCACGATTCCCTGTGTTCAGGATCGGAGGCTGCTAGGGGACAATATTTGTGAGCCTGGGAAGGAAGGACACAAGGCACAATGCTTACTGGAACGACCATCAAGCTGCTTGGTCGAATCTGACCTTGTTCTGGGAATGATTCGTTATCCGGCCAATACATGACGCACGGCGACAAGGGGTCCGAAGAGACGTTTTGCACCTTGCCTCCCACGGCAAAAGAACGGCCAGACGGGGTGAGGAGAGGGTGGGCAGGCGAAGGAGGCTTTGCACTCATCATACTTGGCTGGATAGGCGGGGGTGCATGACGCACGTTATGACCGGCACTGGGGTAGAGAGGAGAGGTAACTGATGGAGAAAGACTGCTTTGCGGCATGGGCGTGTGTCCGGATGAATTGACGAAGCGGGGTGATACTGGAAGACGCGACGCGGGAGGCCCGCAAGACCCTTGTCGCTGCATCGTTGAGGGTTGGTTCTCAGAACGTGGACATCCACAACCTCTGCAAGCTAAATTACGTCTGTGTAGAATCATGCAAGGAAAGGAATCAGTTAGCACCATCCTTGCATGAGAGATAGGAAGGCAGAGGGGAATGGCGAGCAATCAGACAAAATCCAAAGATACAGGTAGTGAGAAGAGCAGTTCAAAGTAGGTAATGATGACGCATATGACGATCGAGGAAGTTCGGAATGTGACGTATTCTCCTAGGATTCTCCAATTCAACGGGAGGGAAAGACTACGCAGAGGAACGGTGATCGTGTCAAAGAACGGAACTCACCCAAAGTTGTGCGCTGCGCAGTTGGGCGAATTACATCTGTCGAGGAACTAGTCAGCACTGACTCAACAATCCATTTCAAATAAAGTTGCCCCTAAAAAGTCTAGGCAACTCCACAACACACCGATCACAAACAAAATCGGTGTTTGCAAATTGGCAGTCCAAAGGAACCTAAATTGAAAGTGCTTACATCCAGTCACCCAGTCTGAATGATGTTCGCGGGTTGGGCGGGTTGCTGGAGATGACAAAGTCATCGTTTGGTATCCCAATAGTCTGCGCGAATGCGGGCGTCCCCAATTGTACGCACTTGTGAAGGTCAGGTGTCGACAGGGACATGCGAAGACCAGCAGGATATGAAATCGCAGAAGAGTTCTAATGCGGCGACTTCGGGTTGAGCCGCTGCTAAGCCACATCGATGATCATATATGACGCACCTTCAACAAGGAATCGACTCTGCGCAACCTATCAAAAGGCTCCAAATCGCTCTGAAGAGCAGGGGTGACGGTGATGGAGGGGTGAGAGAGAGAAAGTGTTGTACAGGCCTAAGACACGCCATGTTCAATTAGCACGACATATTTAACATCGGGTAATCGGTGAAAGTGAATGAACAAAAAAAAACAGCCAGCAAGGGGAATAAATCATCGATATACATCATCTCGCGCGTGCCTGACTGGTAGCAATGCAACGGTATCCTTTGCACTACTCGCTCTCACGTGGGGAACACGTTTGCCTGGCAGTGACCAAAAAAGGAAATGATACGCCCTCGGGAATAATCGAGGGAACAATGCCATATAAAGAATTAAATGCCGCTTACATCCTCGTGAGATTGGAATATCGCCCAAACGTCGTTGGGCTCAATGCACTCCTTCGCAGCCCACATAGACACGGGTGGTCTGACAAAAGTGCGTCGATCTCGTCCCTGTTCAGGCAATCATTCAACGCGTGCGTCGACGTTCTACCGGTGTTGCGCTTACCTCCGTAAAGAACGACACAAATGATGGCAGTGGCCAACGACGATCTTTCTGGAGCTTCAAACGGCCTATCAGTCATTGAAACGCGTTGAGAGTCAAGATACGTACAAGCAGGACGCGCGATCGTGTGTTTCTGAATTGCTCAAACAACGACCGACTGGCAGGGAACTCGCACGATGGCAAGGAAAATCCTTCACTACTCCCTGACGATGTTGGAGACAAATTCAAGTGGGAGTCGTTGTGAAAGCGGTGATACGTTGAAATACCAAGGTCTAAATCGTTTGACATTTGGCAGGATACAGGGATAAACGGAGCGCCCAGGCAGGCAAGGGGTGAAGGCGGCTGAGAATTAGCCGATCGAGGAATACAATTAGGTCCGACCGAGTGCAGGTGTACCAGCGGATAACTCACGGATTGGGGTAAGGAGGAATTACATGACGGTGCCGACAACTTGCGAAATTGACGCAACATGTTCTCGAAAGAAACTGCATGGGAGGGCACGAGGAATGAATTGGATGTCATAGGTGAAGTACCGCGACGACTGTCGAGGGGTCTATCTGCTAAAAAGTGGGCCCTATTTGAAGGTGATACCGCCAGCGGAGATGGCATTTTTGTTGGTTGCCAGGTAAGAGGGTTGCAGAAAAAAGTTGGTAGAGTGAACGATTTGCAGATTAAAGTGATTGAAGATCGTGTAGATTCCCAATGGAACGCGAGTGGACTTCTCGAGGCCGTAAATAGAGAAAATACTACCAAGACTAGTGTGTAGAAATGGGAATATTCAGGCCTGTTTGTGACAGAGAAGACTGGACTGCGATACTCGTAGTTAGAAGGATGAATGAGGAATGTCTCCGCCGTGACAAGCAATGAGGGGAATAAGTGGGTACCACTAATAAAAAAAACATCTCACAAGGTGCTTTTCAACTGTCTTGGAAGATGCATTTTGACGCTTACTCGTTGGTCATGCATTTCGTCACGGTGACATCCAATTTCACAGTTCACACCGTCAAATTAGAGCGCGATATGTCGCCACGTGGCTTCAAGTGCTCGGACGGTTACTTCCGCTCCATCCCGCTCCGTACGTAACTACGTAAACCTGCTTCAACATCGATATCAACTTCCTTTCCAAATGATCATCAATTTATCCAAGAACCCGAACCCAGTTCTGTCCCGGATCCTCGGCGTTGGCAGTTCAACGCAGTCTCGGAAATCTAGTACACACACAGTGATCACCCGTTAGTCTAAGGAAGATTCAGTAATGAATTACTACCCTGCCCGGCACCGCGTCGGGTCCATACGATTCGGTACCCCACCCTTTGCTGTGCACAATGATTTGGCATAGCGGATCACCAGATTCCCTTTTTTGGATTTCCGTTGGTGTATATATCATGCATGGGCTCGGTGGCCATGGAAGCCTACGGAATCTCATGCGAACCACAAGACCCTTTACGAGCTGCGTGCAACACAACACCATCGAAGGCCTATGGCCCTGAAAAAAGGAAGGTGCGAATCCTGAGCTAGGCCTCACCACTCACTGTGGAATGAACAGGGTCGTGATTTATTGTGAACACTTAAAAAAGTGATTTAGCCTTTATCTCCCTCTGTATTTCACACCGAGTGATGATATTATGGCAAGGAATTATCAGCGCTGAACGTTGAGCGGTGAGCCTCGGATTCCACGTATGTCAGTCAAATATTGGGCGATGTAGACAACCGGGGCAAATTGAATTTAGTTGTGCTCACCCTTCATACAGAGCGTGGGTCTGAGCAGTGCTTCGAGCGATGGCGCCGGGGCCGCTTGAAGTTATACAGTTCGGATCTGGATCATGCCAATTCACGTACTCGTCCAGCAAATCGCAGCTTCAAGGCTTCCAGACTACCCCATATATATGAACCGCGGGTTTTTTACATTCATGCCAGCAGTCGTTGTTATAGTTCAACGTCGAATCCCACTGAGAGAACTTGAGCGTCGTTACGAACAGTAACTATTGTCAAAGCGGCACGAACTCCGCGTCCGATGCACGAGGAATCCACATATTTGAAGTGCACCGCTTTTTGTCAGGGTCGCGATTTTGCATGTTGTCCGGCTTCGGTCCAAGTGCCAAGTTGTCCCGGATTGTCCCATGGGTACAACGTAATATGAGCGCCGAAAAGTGTCAATCAATGATCGAAAACATAGCCTCGGAGGGTTCTAACTTCTAGCAAACTTCGAGGTCGATGGAAAATTTACGTGCTTTCTGATAGTGACACAGAAAGAGGGGCAGTGCGACACTAAGAATACACGAGACCAATGACCAATAACATGCCAGTAGGTGGAAAGACTCAGCTCGACGTCGCCTTTGGCGCGTGCCCGTACAGCACTTTCCTTAGCCTATCTCCGCTAAGGGTCAACACCATGTTCCCCTCGAGGAGATATTTCGCGTATCGCCTCCAAGCCTCGGCACCTTTACCCACCCTTGCAGGACTCTCACCCGACCAACCCTTGGCCATCTTTCCAGCCTTCAGAGTACTGATACTCCCAACAATGAACAGCCCCCTCTTCGCACGCGTCAGGCCCACATTTAATCGACGTCTGTCAGCAAGGAACCCAATGTACCCCGACGTGTTATTTCGCACGGTCGAAAAAATAATGACGTCCTTCTCGCGTCCTTCAAACCCATCCACCGTTTTCACTTCGATACTGCTAAGCTGCGTCATTCGATGATCGCCAAGAGTTGATGCGAAGCGCTTGCGATACTTGGCGTCGGTGTTTAGGAGGCGATACAAGAGTGAAATCTGGGCAGCATATGGCGCAATGACGCCTATGTTCGCTCCTAGCAAGTTCTTGGAAAGAATGTCAGTCAGGCATACTCAGCAACCAGGCGGCGCTCACCTCGTTTTGCAAGAGTAGGTCTTCAACGATGCTGCAAACAATGTGAGCCTCGTTCCAGTTTACCCTACTGCGGTCCTTGGAAGTTTCTGCACCGCCGTGATCGATAAATACGACAGAGGGACGGTGACCAGTGAGAACATTTTGCTCGAGGTGACTTGACAGCGGAGGTAGAAGCATAGGGTGTATGTTACCAGCAGAGTCTACCGTCCCGTCTTGCAAAGCGAAGTCATAGAACTCTAGTGACGGAAATCTAGAAATGGAAGGATGCATCCTGTACTGCACGTCAAGCATAATTGATGGAACAACTATAATTTGATATCTCTGATAAGAAATGTCCCGACGGGTGTGGCCAGAATCACACACCTCCTTCTTCAGTCAGTCTCTCGAACAAACTGATCCCGAGGCCGTTAAGTTGCGCCTCGCGACTGGTGATGACGGGAGGTAATTGTTTGTGATCTCCAATCAGGGCAACGTGCTGGGACTGCGCTAATGGTCAGAACGAAAATGTGGGAAAGAACTTAATCTGCTCACTCCTCGCATCAAAGGAATGAGTGACGCTGGTTCTGTCGACATGGAGGCCTCATCTAAGAACACAACTGGAAAGTCAAGAATATTGAGTGCGGCGCTAGCGGATGTGATGCACGTTGTGCAAATCTGTCAAGGAGTCGTGAATCCGCGGCAAAGTGGGGCAGATAGTAGATCACTCACTACGTCAGCCGCGGCAGTGATATTGTTGAGCATTTCTTGATGAAGCGCATACAATTTCGCTCTTAGCGCCAAAACTTGCCTCTCCAATATGGTAAACGCAGTCCGCATGCTACCGAGCTTTTCACTGCCCGATTTTTCAGCCGCAACGATTCTATGTTCCAGCGCACCTAACTTTCTTTCGACGTTTTCCTGGTCTTTCAGAAGTTGGTCGACTTTAAGCTTGAGAGGATGCGCCTCCAGCTTTGCATCTAACGTATATTCGTATAGAGATGATTTGATTTTAGCACCGAACCCGACTCGAAGGGGTTTCACGCCAGCCGCTGCAAAACCCTCCACGAGATTATCGACCGCAACATTGGTGTAAGTGCAGACAAGGAGAGGGTGATGCACTTCAAAGTGGACCTTGAATAACATCTCAGAGACAAATATCAAATCGATGCAAGGATATCGAACCTTGAGTAATTTCACGGCTTCGATGATGGTTTTCGTTTTTCCTGTACCAGGCGGCTGAAGTGAATGACCTTGAGTTTTCAATATTACATGACCAGATGAAACGTACTCCTTGAACAAGACTGATCCGTTCGCCAATCATCATGGCAATAGCTCGAATCTGCGTGGCATTCAGGCCCTCAAGGACCGGATCACCATCTATTGCAATTGGATTGACCTGCGAGTATCGCCTTGCCCAGCTTTGAATGTGCATGTCTTCCTTGAACGCGCCTCCGTGCTCTCGCACCTCACGACTGTCATGCTCAAGTCTCCCTCGAGGCACATACTCAACTTCATCTGGAGGTTGCAACGGTACATGCAGTGATGGTTTATCCGGGGAAAATGAACGCAACAAGATGTCTCTCAAATGTGTTCCGTGGAGAATAAATTGATTGTCTGGAGAGGATATCAAATGAGTTCGGTCTTCTAGTGCTTGTGGGTCCTGATTGAATCGAGAAATGGCTTCTCGCATACGAATGAACACGATGTTGGACCGCCCAACGTCCAAGCGCCAGCAGCCATCTTCAATCTCGAATTTCTCTTCGAATGCTATGCGCAGCTGTGATGCAGTCCTGCTAAGAACGCTTCCTCTGCGTGGTGGCTCTTGAAGGGGATCGAACCTTGAAACAAGAACTTGGGTACCATTCCTGAGCACAGTAAGTGCGATTGATCGACAAGATTCCAATCGAGACTAAAACTCACTCAAACCTATGTTCTGGCAAGTCGACGCCAGGACCAAGAGAAAATGAAGCTACAGGACGTCCAAACTTTGGTGCACCCATCCAAAAAGCAGAAAGACCCGTAATCGTATACCCTTCTTCTTGTAATCGAAACAACGACCAAGTGGACAGTCGCTCCCTCAGAACTGCTTCATCCTCGGCTTGTTCAGACTCCAGCAAAGACAAAAAACTGTGAGCAACTGATTCAATACAAAGGCACAATTCAGAAGAGCAACGAACTGTTTATTGTATGCCTGAATCTCTTCGAAAAATGGCTCTCCCTGTTGCACTTGGATGTGGGGAGGATTTGCACGTTTGATGTATCTCCTGTGCCATTGACCATCAGATAGTTGAGTACGGTTGGTGCGCGAAGTGGCTCTTAACCGCCAGTCAGAGCGCTGAGAAGGTGGAAGAGGGGCATGATTTCCAGAGTAATAATCTTCGATTGGGATATTCGATCCCTTCGGTTTCTGAAGCAACACTTGCGCTGAACTCCGTGAGGGACACGAAACCGAAAACGGTGCCCGACGGACGACCAGAAGCTCGTGATTGTGTTTCTTACCATGTCTTTCAAGGTCATTGAAATAGTTGCGAATACCGAGGAAAGTCAGGTTCCTCGCGGAGCGAGAAACCCTGTGGCCGTTCAAGGACGTCGTAGTTGATGTTGGGATACGTGCATTACTCGGAACAATGCCTCCGCAAAAAGCTTCCGATAGCGACTTTTTCGAGCGCAAAAGGGTAGCCAGCGCGTTTGGTTGAATACCGACACTTGGAAGAGTGTCCTTGATTTGAATGTCGTTGCACAAGTGGAAGAGAATTGGATTAGACGTGAGCTGCACAGCCACATATACTGTCATGTACTCAAATTAAACTGATTCAGATAAATATATTTTCAAGCAAATAATACAAGCGTTGAAGAATTCCCCCATGGACATACGGCATAAACACTTCAATAACATGATGGTATAAACTCGGTAACTTCAAGCTAGTTACTGAGCCTGAGATGAACCTAAGGTTTGGAGATATTGCTACATGCGCGGGTCAGTTTGCGAGTCTAAGCAACCATTGGAACACACGCACCTTTGCAATTTTCTCCCCTTCTAGTAAGATACCGAGGCAAGACTGCAGATCCTTCAAACACCACTCCCTTTCGAGCCAAGAGAGGAGAGAATGATTCCAGAAAGCCTTAAATGTGTGGGTGAGGCTCTCGGACCATAGATTCGGGGCTCGCGAGAGATGAACGACCCAGTTTTGACATGCGTATTTAAGAGCTTCGGAAGCTGAACGACTTCGTTTCCATGCTTCGTGGGCAAAATTCAAAAAAGCCATGATAGCATGGATGATCTCCATGTCTGGGAGAACATGATGCTGTAGTATTGCAGGGGTGGCATGATCCAGGTGCCTTAACGCCAGGAATACCGGAAACATCAAGAAATCCGGCAAGTTTTTGAGCTGCTGGATTACTTGCAAAGCTGACTGTGAAGGTGATGCTGCAATGACGATGTACTCTCTGATTGCTTCCAATGTGGTCGAGAATTCTTCCATTGTCACCCAGATAGTCGTCAACCGCCATGCCTTACCATGCGATGTCTGTAGCCAGTCTCGCCCATCCTGGGTCTGCAGCCAGTCTCGTCCGCCCTGGGTCTGCAGCCAGTCTCGCCCGTCCTGGGTCTGCAGCCAGTCTCGCCCGCCCTGGGTCTGCAGCCAGTCTCGCCCGCCTGAGTTCTGGAGCCAGTTTCGACCACCCGTGGACTGCAGCCAACTCGTAGACTGCAGCCAGTCACTCCCCCCCTGGTGCTGCAGCCACTCTTGTCCACCAGGAGTCTGCAGCCAGTGCCACCCGTCCGGGTTCTGCCAGAGCCAATCCACCCTCCACCCTCCTCCCAGCCCAACCTGCCTCGAGGACTGTGGCAAGTCTTGCCACTCCCCTTGGGTCTGCAGGAAGTCCAAGTTCAGTGGCCAGTGTTGCCCACTCGGTGCTTGCAGCCGAGTTTGCATGTAGGAGGGCTGCGGCGAGTGTGCCTGAGTAGGGTTCGAGGTCTCGTCCAAGATACCTGGCCTGTCTGTGTTAATCTGCAGCCAGCCTTGAGTCTGCAGCCAGGCGGACATGTCCGGGGCCTGCAGCCTGTATCCCGCGCCTAGGGCATGCAGCCCGTATTCCGTGTCCAGTGTCTGCAGCCACTTATCCACATCCAGGATCTGCAGCCAGGCTCGCCCGTGCGGGGACTGGAGCCAGGCTCGCCCATGAGGGGACTGCAGCCATTCTTCCCCGCACATGGTCCGCAGCCAGTCTTCCCCAGCCTGGGTCTGTAGCCAGCCTAGTGCGATTTCGGTCCGCCTGCCCCGGGTCTGCAGCCAGTCTCGCCCATACAGGGTCTGCAACCAGTATTGACCTCCCTTAGTATGTAGCCACACTCGCCAGCCCGTGGTCTGTAGCCATACTCGCGCGTCCTCAGTCTGCAACCAGCTTTGACCTCCCTCGGTTTGTAGCCACACTCGCGCGTCCTCAGTCTGCAACCAGCTTTGACCTCCCTCGGCCTGTACTAGCCACGCTCGTCCGCCCTCAGTCTGCAACCAGCTTTGACCTCGTTCGGTCTGTATCCACACTCGCCCGCCCGGGCTCTGCAGCCAGACCTTTCCCCACTGCGTCGGCAACCACTGTGTCCCCCCATCAGTCAGCAGCCAGTCCTGCCCCCCCTGTGTCAGCAGCCAGTCTTTCGCTCCTGCAGTCTGCAGCCAGGCACGTCCGTCCAGAGTTTCTAGCCATGATTGTAAGTCTGAACTGCGATGTCCCTGAAGCCATAGAAGACCTATGAAGACTTGCAGAGGCTCCGGTGGCTGCACCATGAAGGATGATAAGTGTTTTAAGCTCTGGGAATCATGGGATTCGATAGCTCGACTCTGCTTATTCAATTCTGAGAGCGCGTCGAGGAGGGCTGTGCTTTCTGGAATCTCCCGCACCATCAAGCGGAGAGAGGAAAGTGCGAGTAGGGAGTGCGGTGATGTGATATATTTCACTTGAGGGAGGCTGCAGTTGGAGCGGTGGGAAACATAGTCACGAACGGATGAGTGATAGATATTCACGGAGAGACTGTTGTTGGTCGGAACTTCTATGATAGACCGTAGTTGCACCAGCACTCTCTCGACGTCCCTGCCCTGACCAGGGCCAAGAAGTTTCGAGATTTGTGACATAGGCAGAGGATCTGCGAGGGCAGCAACAACGGATAAGTACAGGTATGCCTGCGTCGGATCAGCACATGTGGAGAGAATGCGGTCATATAACCTGTACACCTCCGTTCCTGGAAGCAGGTCACTCGCTAGTTCGAGCATGAGCTCAAGTCGGTCGTAGGGATCATTATATTTATCATCGATAAACTTCATCATTGTAGACGCCACGATGAAACGTCTCCCCGCTCGGTTCGCTAGCCGCTCGAGTTGAACCTTCGTTGGCTGCGGGAAAGTGGGAGAGCGACTTCGCAGTTTTCTGAAGGAATGCTGCAAGAAAAGATAGATATCTTCATCGACATCTGCGCCGTCTAGCGAGATGGTGGCAGCAACGCCTTGTCCGGAAATCTTCACTGGTATCTCACACACTAGCGGACGCACATCTTCGTGTTGCATGGCTTCATGAATATGCGCTTCCGAGCGGCTTGTGACTAGAATGTGGGTCACGGGCAGATCAGGATCTCGAAGAGCTTGGGCGAGCAAGGAGATGAGTTCAGCATGCTCGATTTCGGATTTGTTCTCATCGAAGGGCTCGACTGTAGATTGACCGAGGAATTCCGGTGCAGATTGATCGAGGGATTCTGTACATTCATCAAGGGCATCGATAACGAACGCCAAGGGCGGACAGTCGCGCAGTCTGGATTTGAGCTGCCGCAGAGGTCGGGCAAATAACGCCTCCATCTGGTTGCGAAGAGACCCATCGGGGTGTAAAAGAGCAGGGTTCTCGAGGATGGTTTTATTCACGTGCGTCTTGACGCTGGGGAAATTACTGGCCAGCTGGTAGGCAAGCGTCGCAAAGAGATGACCAGTTGTGCGCCGATTCGTGTGCTTGCGGGAGAAAAAGAATGTTCCTGCGAGCCGCGTCTCAACTTTTGTCTCCTCTGTCACTTTCAGACATCTCATCCTTTCGGCTACAGTAAAAGCAACAGCAGACTTTCCGACACCCGCTGTGCCATGGAGCCAAATGAGTCGATTCTTCAATTTGTCATCTAATACTCCGTAGATGTGGTTGAGGAGGACCACCCGGGTCCCTTCCAAGCATTGGGGATGGGGCAAGCGTTCACGAGAGTCATGTTCAGCACCCTTGACAGTGACCTGGGCCAACTTCTCCCAGGCTCCTTCGGACATATCTTAAAACTGGTAATGAGGTCAGAGAAGGAGAGAAGGAAAGAGAGATGGGTATACTCACATTGACTGCTCAACAAGGGGACGATGATAATCGTAACACAGATTGTGAGACAAAGTCTTCCTAGTTGGGTAAAGCTAAAAGACAGCAGGTTAGAAACCACATAAACAAAAGTTACCTTGCGACTTACCAGGGATAGAAAACAAAATGTGCAAGAATTGCTACCTGAGATCGAACGGATGTAGATGGTGGTGGAATACAGTTGAAGGACGACGAGGCGCTTATCTGGCAGGCTTGCCCAGCGTCGACACATGTCACATGTCCATGGACAGCCATAACATAGGCGGACTGCCTAACTAGTAACAAGCTTCAAGCGATACGCATTGGCGCAGCGCAGAACTGAGTTATTGAGCAGATTGTGAGTTAGTAGTAGTTCAACTTCACTGGGCCCACCATAGCCTTAGGACAACATAATACTGACATCAATTGTTCACATCCAGTGATGAGGCGATCATGATGGCGAGGACTAGCAGATTTATCATAAAATAGTATGTCTGCCTTGTCTCGTAGGCGTATCACTCAGTATGATATTTTTACTACTTCCTGCAACAGCGCCGCGGCAGTGGCTGCGTCCTCAGACGAGGAAAAGATGTCGTCGAACGCGAGCCTCTATAAACATGCACAACTCGACGTTCACAACCATACGTGGATAACATCTCAACGGTCTGCCTTCGTATCCGTGGGTTGTATTGACTTGAGGAATAACGGCTTAAATAAAGGGGAGGTGGCTTACTTTTTGCTTGATAATGGATGCTGTAAAGAAAACGCGTTCGGCGGTTCCACGTTCCACGCGCATCTATCTGAACCAACACAGCCAGAGGCGCTTATCCCACTGAGTATGGTATGTCATCTTTGCATCATGTGTTCCAGTTCCAGAAGAAGAATATTCCAAACTATCAACTTTGGTTCCGAACGACCATCAGCATGTTCCGATACCTCATATGCAGTGCAGGCAGACTCGTGGGGTTTTTCGGGTGTCACGAAGGCAATACATTGCTGTATCAATGGTGCAGGAGAAGAAGGGTACGTACGTGATGATGTGCTGAATATAGATCCACAGGTCCTCGTGTCTGTTCGTTCAAAGCAGGGTTCACAAGCCTTTAAAAGACGAGAACTTCTCGTATCCCTTCCAGAGCGTCTAGGGAGTCTCCCAGTCACCACCACTACCAGAGGTCATCAATCGTGAGTTCCGTACTATGCATATGACAGTTGCTGCTTTCTAACATTCCTAGACGACCTTTAACTCGCTGGGCGACGTTCCTACATGAGCGCCTCTGCTGCTGCAACAGACAGTCATGACCCCCTCAGAGATCTCGTTCAAGAAGTATTCAATGAATATATCACCAATGAGATGCCCATTCGTCTACTTCATATCACCGAAGACGATGGGAAGATAATGTTTCAACTCGTGGACAGGGATTTCGTCAAGGAGCGCTTCAAAGAGAAAAGGGTCCCCGACAACATTCACGCAGATTTTGCTGAAAAGATGATCGTGGACGGGGAGGAGAGGGAGGATCGTATCAGAGAACGCGTGAAGAAGGAACTGAAATATGCTATCCTCTCGCATAGATGGTTGCCGGGCAAGCAGGAGCCTCTGTATCACCAGGTGTCGAAGGAACCGATGGAAGTCCCTGATGACCACGAGCCAGGATGGAGGAAGCTTCAAAGTTTTTGCCGTACAGCGAAGGATGTCCACGACTGCGAATTCGCTTGGACCGATACGTGCTGCATAGATAAAACAAGCAGCTCAGAGTTGGATGAATCCATCCGTTCCATGTTTCGCTGGTACAGAAATTCTCATGTATGCATCGTTCTCCTTTCGGAAACGGCAGACCTCGCAGCTCTTCAACTGCAGGAGAGGGGTAAAAGTGGTAAAAAGGCAGTTGATGCTTGGTTCGAAAGAGGATGGACGCTTCAAGAGCTCCTTGCTCCGTCACAAATCAAATTCTACGGAGCAAACTGGAAGCCCCTCATCCAAGGCTCTACGAACGACAGGGACAACAGAGACAGCAAAGTCATGATGGAAAAGATATCAACGCTCACGGACATCCGTATGGATGATCTTGAATCATTCACACCTGGCATAGACCGAGTGCCAGAAAAGATGTTGTGGGCATCCAGGAGGCGAACGACTCGCATCGAAGACATCGCGTACTGCCTTATCGGAATATTTGATATCAGCCTCATGATCGCATACGGCGAAGGCAACAGAGCCTTCTTCCGTCTCATGGAGGGGATAATAAAGAGATACGACAAATGGGACGTGTTTATATGGAGCGGTCGTTGTTCCCGCTATAACGCGGCCCTCCCGGATGCTCCACACTCCTATGCTACGGGATGTATTAGAACGCTCCGCAGCGCAGTTGACCGGGCCGCAAGCTACGAGTTTGGAGATAGGCGCTTTGCCTTGACCAATCATGGACTCGAAATCCGGGTGCTTCTACTGATTGTCGATGTAGAGGACATCAGCGAAGAGTTGCCTAACTCGAGATGTATTTCGTTCAGGCATGAGTTCTTTAGGGTGAAGGCGAGGCACATTGGCCCAGAGCCTCACGATACGACCTGGGCAATAGGTGTCCTGGACTATTCCGTAGACGGTGAGAAAGGGTCCATCGACAGGTTGCGGGGAACCCCATTTACCGCGTTCCTGCTGTCCTCGAGTACGCATGCATCTATTCATCTACCAGCAACTGCAAAATGGAAGAAGGAGATGACAAAGGAAGTTGTTAGAATTCATTCTCCCGACATCGTAGAAGAACCTCTGACTCTGTTGTACCTTTAGCATGACTTTCGTTATCAAGCCTTTACCCCTAGATTTTCTGCTCATTGTGTTTGCCCTGTGGGTATATGCCTTCGATATGTTAATCATTAGTGAGCCTAGTATACCACGTCACTATCAATCGACTCAACGCTAGAATTATGGGCCCAATACGTGCCTCAGCCGTGTCCTGGACTCCTGAGAGCCCCCCGTCCAACAATGTCGACCGAGCTCGCGCAATCCTTTGCGGGGAATGCTCGTGATGATGGCTAGCGATGCGTGCTTCGAAGACCGGATACTGAGATGAATGCCTTTGTGAAAGCAACGTGAAAGAACTTGCAGGGTGACCTTGACCTTGGCTTTGCCTTAATGAGCATCGGAGTGAAAGGTTCACGGATGGAAAGTTCGAATCTCACTCTGTTCAAATGAAAATTTGGTTGACATGTTCTGCTGGAGGCGTCTTCAAATATCAACGAGCCTTGCAAGCTTGAGTTGAGAAAAGAAGGAAGTTCTGGTGTCGGTCGCATCCAGTCTTCTTCGAGCAAACCCCGAGCCGCGACAACTCCTCTTTAGAGAGGCCGAGGTCGGGATGGTGTATCGTAGGTATCAGAGTCGGTGTGACTGATTAACGAGGAAAAGCGGGCAAGAAGAGTGCTTTTGTGCGATAGTGATGATAGACCGGCTCGGTATGATGTAGGAGGAGCGGCATTGTGGAGAGAACTGAAAGAAGGTCAGGATTTTGCTAGGACAACACGACATTCTTATTTCGTTGAAGTTGCACTTTGAGTCGAGGGAAGAGGCCGCGATGAGGCTGCAAAGGATGAAAGCGAGTTGAACTAGTATTTTGTGGAAGAAAGAGACTTGCACTAGGGAAGCGCATGTGTGTAGTACAAAACATCGAGTAAAAATCTATGACAGAAATGTAAGATCCAGGTAGAGCCTGAGTCTGTTAGAAAAGATGGCCCAGTGCTGCTGTGAGCGCTCAGACCTTGAAGTTAAGTGATTTCTCATCAAATTGCGAGTCTGAATGATGCGACAAATCAGAATCTTCCTGCGGCTTAAACGTGTTATTAGCTTAGTTATTAATGAGAAATGAAATACCTCAGACCAACGAGCGGTGATGGGCAGACGACTCCACATTATTCTCTCCGGGGATGAGATGATAAGGCATCTCTTTTGATCCGCCCAAGCCTATCAGACGCCGAACCATCGGGATTGAATAGTTCCACTTCAAATTCACCCAGAAACTCGACATAATCATGAACCCCAGCACCCGCGCCAATGTAACACCATAGTACATGACAATGTTTCTTGGAAGGTCTTTGACTGAGTGACCTGACCATGTCTCCTTTTGGTCACTGTCGTGATTCTGCAGGTCTATCATCCATAATACGCAGAAGGCCAAGCGAAGTATGCCAAGTCCGCGTGGATCCTTTATGCAAATTTTGCGGGTAGTTGGAATTCATGCTAGGACAACAAATAAGAGCCAAGTTCCTGCTATACTGGCAGCATTGACATGTCCAGCCAAGGAAGGGTACAATTGCATGGAGGTGAAATTGATGACTAGGAGAAGGTGAAGCCAGATGAAGATAATAATTCGCACTGAGTGTTCCTTGAATGAGGTCATAGTGGTGGGTGTGAAAAATGTGGATAGGGGTCAAAGTCGAAACTTATCGAGTTTTTATTGGTCAACCTGGTACTACTAGTAACTGATACAGCAACACCTTAAACTCATCATGTCCACAAATAACTCGGTCACAAAATTCATTTTCCTGGGCATGGTCGTGACATGGTACCTAGCTTTCATGATCTCAGTTATTCCCACAACCCGGGAAAGCACCCGAGAAAGACCACCTGTCCCATCCACATTCTCTCCTTTATCTTCAGCTTGTTTTTGGCATCCTTCGTATTCACCATTGAAGGGCCTGCATGGTTCAGTAAGTCATCTTTAGGATTCAGGAATATCATGAGCTAAAGTTTTCAGACTTACAAGATTTAAACACACTATTGATGAGTCTATGTCAATTAGGGGCTGCAATCCTCAGCACTCCAGTTTTTGTGACATCCATCAATTTCTTTGCCCATCTCGATTTGTGGATTGATCCAAAATTCAACACAGCCTTGAGTATTCTTGGGCTTGGCAGCCCTGGGCCCTTCTGTCACAGAAACACCTATGAGTACAGGGTCTTACTGGTAAGTTATTTGCCATACTACATTCAACCCTGCTAATCCCTTCTAACTTCATCTATCACAGATATGTTGAGGTCAGACAAACAGTGGTCGGGCTGGGACCGAGCATTAGATTAGTTCGAACACTGGCGAGATTGCTGCTGAGTGGGTGGGAAACTCAACATGCAGGTTGGCTGAATGACCATCATATGAATAATAAGATACAAAGCTGGTAGTGGGTATTCATGTATGATTAATTGAATGTACACTAAGGGTGAGGCGAATATTACTATTTCGATGTGATTGTTTTAAATTCTGGGAGTGAGGGTGGGCGAAAATAAGCAAGCGAGCAGATCGTATGATGAGGTGATGAGCACGAGGCTCGGTGAGTACATCCAGGACCTTCCAGGACGAATGAGTGGTCGGAAACATTCAAAACCAGCGAAGGCCAATGGGCGACGACGACGGATACCTACAAACACGCTCCGAGCTGACGAGACAATGTCTAGAGGAGTACGAGCGAAAAACAAGTGGGCAACTACTGCGCCGTGGCGTATAACGAACACTGCCTCCTTGTATTCATTTCCCAGAAGAAGTTTGTATTTCAACACTAGCATGAAGAGTAGATGTCCAGTCGATGAGGCAGATTGACTGTAAAGTAGGTCCATAGTTGAAGCGGGAGCATCATGGTTATGTTGACTCAAGCTCTTCGAGCCTTCGAGGAATGAATACTCAAGAACCACAACAGGAAGAAAACACGCGTACATATGAATACCGAACGACGGGGTGTGTGCGAAAGCCAACTTTTTACCAGAAGCAGGTGTCAACTCTACAGGCGCCGGAGAAGTTATGCGAAAGGAGGACCCCAAGTTCCAAGTATCAGGCCTCAGATGCCGTCGAAGTCCTCAGCGTGAAGTTGAACATAGTTCAAAAATCCAGTTTTCCTGTACCACCCAACGTCAGTCCAACTTCGGTAACCCAAGAAAGCTTACCCACCACCCAATCTTCGTCGTGAAATGTCGCGCCAGAGGTTGACGCGACACGCCTTTTGGCAGGCACACCGGGGAAGGTGACCAATGTGGTTCGTGATTAGCATCCAACGAGGTTAATAGATAAACTATTGCAGGAAGGGCAGGTTGGTTGAACGGAACGCCATGGTTCTGGAACCCGAATCCTGGTGGCTGGTGAAAGCCATGGCTATGTTGGTGATGGAACTGATTCGCTGCAAACCGGGGATTTACTGCGTGTGTGTGCGGCATAAAAGGTTTTGATCGAAAATCTTTGACATAAAAATCTTGATGGGTTCCAACATGGGTTACTGTCGTAATGAGTGAGCAACAACATCGCAAGGTCACGCAAGATCAAGGAAAGGCTCACCAAGGATCAAATCCTCTGGCCTGATGCCACTATCAGCTGCGTAGCCCTTACCATTCTTCAATAGATATTGCCATGCATCCTTGACACAAGAAAGAAAGGCCTCATGTACCACCGCAACATCAATCTGACTGTACGGAGGCACTGCAACGGGCCATCTGGTCACGATGTCATTATCATAATTTCCATCAGTTCGTAAAAATTCTCACCCTGCGACAGCTTCAGGCAACTCGTAAGCTTGGAGAGGTTGTCTGTGTATTGGGACATGCTCCCAGCACCAGTGCTCGCCATGCGATCGCTGAGATAGGCTGAGCACAACCTTTCCGTCTTTGATGACGTTGCTGAGAAGAACGAAGGATCCAAAGTCTCCCCCAACCGGAATGTATCCGATGTCGCCGACAGAAAACTTACCAGCCGGCACGTTCCTCTCATACCATGTATGACCATGGGCACCTTCGACATTCCAAGTGAGGTCCCGTACTTGTCGCAGAGTCAGCGAAGGGGTCTCAAATTCTGTTTCTTCGATCAATGCTTCTAAATGTGTTGGGAGTACGGGGGACTGCCTTCCGCTGGGAAGCAGGGCTCGTGCCAAAGTGACGAGGTGATTGACTTTCTTTTGTATCTCTTCTGTCACTACAATGGGGTGAGCGAGTGATTCACCATGAGCTTGAATTCATACCAAATTCTTCCCCTCTATTATATGAGTAAGTGACGCGCCCGTTGTTTGGCAACATCTTGCACGCTCTTTAGTATGAAGCTCAAAGCATACGAAAGACTACGCTTACCCGCAAACACACATCTAGCAATGTGTGCGCCAACCCGTAGTTTCGTGCAGTATACCACTCGCCATCGCGAGGAGGAGGCAGACCAACCACAAGAGTTTTGAGAGAATCGACACGAAACGAGGAAGCCTGCAGGAAACACATCTATAAATATGAGTTGCAAGGCAGATCAGACGACGCACCTCGATGAAATCTTGAACCTTGTTCTCATCCAGGTTAAGTTGTCTCTGGACGTACATCGCTGTGTCCTAAACAGCTATCAACAAAAGAACAACGACATTTCAACGGTGAATCACTCACGGCAAGGTCGCGATACTGTATCTCGCTGTATCAAACGCTGATCACCTAGCCAAAAGAAAGACCTTACAAAACGCAACAAGAGCTCTATCGAGGTCCCTAGACTTGACGAGCGTAGCACTTCGCGAACCAGAGCTTGAGGGCTCTGCGTCTGAACTGCTGTTGCGTTAGATATCACGTCACAAACGCCCGATAGGATGAGTACCATTCGCCAGCAATATAAAAGGAGTTGGGGCTCGTTCATCCGAAAACCCAAGCATCTGGGGTAAATTGGGGTGACTAGAAAATGAGGCCAGGCGGAATCAAAGTGCTTCGTGTGACATACTAAAGATTCTGCAGCACCTTGACGTCTCGCAACCATTTCTGAAAATCCAATATGAGCAACACTCCGTAGACGCGAAAATGGCTACGTTACAGAGTATGCATTGTCCTTGTCATCGTCGTACTTCTTGATCAAGGCTCGTTGCCCTTGTACCTGGACTTCCGTCGCACCAGCCCACCATCCGTCCTGCAATCGAGACCGGCCGCGTAAGATAACCTCTGACTGGTGGTATCGTCGAAACTAATATACAATGCATGAGCAAGCAAAAAAAAAATAACGGAACTCATTGCTGACCCCATAATCATCCTCTAGGGTCAGAGATGACAGTTCCGCTGGGAGATAGTAGTCTGTGAGTCTTTTTTCAGGTAGTGACAAGGATTCCCCTCCTGCCGCCAAAGGAGGGTCGGATTCAGCAACTATACACTCCGCTGCATCGACGATCCCTGGGCTTCGTATCTCTACGGCGACCGAGTCTGGTTCATTCAGAACCTCTTGATAGGTAGGCGGAGGCGGAGCATCGATAACTCTTTCAGCAGTTGCGTTCGAAGTGGCATTTCCTCTCAGTGAGCTCACAGCGAGGTGTATATTGATGAGAGTAGCAAGCTTCGTCACACGGGCTTTTCAGTAACTGGAACCTAAGATCAATACCACACATACCTGAAAAGCCTGCGCTGCCTCGTCAAGCATGCGCATGTACTCGACCAGAGCGTCGTCGATTGACGACTTACGGAGGAACCTGTCACTCCATTTTGAATCAGCCAACTTTCTCATGAACTGATGGATAGAAGTCAGGGTGCTGTCAAGAGTTGAGAATGAACGAGCGGTCAAGAATCGTTTTGGAGATAATAGCCAAGTGCACCTTTCAAACCTGTCCAAATTCCTGAGAAGCGCCTCCGGAGCTTCATGGTATCGTCCACGCATTTGTTCCTCGATGTCGATTAGTATTTGTGCAGCGCGACGCGCCAAGCGATCACAGCCGGACCTGTTAACTTGAATGTTCTACATGAAGGCAAACACAAGTCGGAACACGCGCAAACATGTATATTTCAAGCGTCCACTCACCTGGATAGTTTGCAAGATGAGCAGCAAAACTGAGAGAGCGGCGGTGGCTGGAGGAAACTGCATGGTTGCTGAGAGATCCCTGGCGAGAGCCGTTGTAGTGATCGCTGCTTGCAAGGGGTCAATATTAATCCCTAGCTTTTTCGTACGAATGAATCTGAGCGGCATCGTGAAGAAGTTGATTGAGAGCAGTAGCTGGGTCGTTGTACCGCCACCGAAGGGACTGCTCAGGGACGTGGCATGCGAAAAAAACAAGTCAGGAAACTGCAATAGCTTTAGTAACTGGTGTCGCGGTGTATACTAGTATCACAGACGAGAACTTTAGACAAATCCGTCAAGCATGAGAGTTCAGCGGAGATAACAAGGAGTCTGAGGTCACCAGGTCAGCATGAGCTCTGACAGCCAATTGCAATGTACCATGATATACCCCTACAAAATTGCACTTTATTGCTCTAACGACATAGACAATGACAGCACAGACGTCCGGCCGTCGTTGAAATTATCAATAGGAAGATCGAATCCATACGAGTGTATTTTGAACACAACCGACCGTGGAGAAAAGCTACCAAAAATAACTCAGCCTTCCTCTTATATTAATAGATCCAGTCGTTTATACACTGCGCCCACCTCGAAGTCAGCCAATGCAAAATGTGTACTTCTCTGATCAATCGTTGACTTTTATTATAAAATTAACGGACATCCAGGCTTTCAGGTGGCTCAGGCTTTTGCAGTACTGTATAGATACGCTGAGACGACGACTTTGGTGATCCGAATCATGTCCAGCTTCGAGTTTGCTTCAAGTCCATATCCCCTCGAAACCCACTTGATAAACGCCGAGATCGCTGTACTTCTACCAAATGCATCGGACCACTTTAGCCACGACCCAACCTCCCCTCCCGCTAGATTTTCCCGGCCGAACCATACTATGTGACACAAACCTTCAATCCTTGTGCACCATCCACTCTCAGAGACGTCGCATCAAACCCATTCCCTAAAATGTTCAATACACCCACATTCCCCTTCATGAAGATTTCTGGCACGTTCACACCAGATTCTGGTTTTCGGCTCTTTAATTACACTGCCGGAGGAGCAGCAAGCGGAATTCATTACCCTCGTTCCTTCCATAGTATCTAAACCTCACCCTCGCCCTAGGATATCGCATTCGGTTCATTAAATATCTTGAAGAACAACATTTCGGGTTGATAGTAGTTCCAGACAAGTTGCGAATTACACAATCTGTGCTCTACAAGAGATCATAAATGGTTGGTTGTCCTGGGGTAGGAGTGAATCAATTCATTTCATTCCCGTTGAAATAATATTCCAAGTCATTGTCATTCTAGGGGATTGCTCTCCCGAATGCCAGCTAGTATAGCCACTAGGCACTTGGTTTCTTGTTTCTCTCCCCCCTGATTTGATCGCCCATCTCAAGTGCTCGTTTACCTTCCAACCAAAGCATCGCCTCTGTCATGCCACAATTTATCATTCAAAAATTCATTTGAAATGCGCTCGCCCATACCTTGATAGGTCTTCGGGACGACTTGTCTAAGGACCGCTGCATCATCATCCGGACACCAAGTGAAACGGAAATCGTTGGTGGTCTGCTCGTGCCCAGTCCGCACATCGACAACATTAGCTTGGACCCCAACATGCTGAAAGACAAACATTTAGGAGCGAACGGCAAGAACATCTAGATTTAAAATGTACCACTATACCAGGGAACTCCCCGGGAGGGGTAGTGTGAAGAATTAGCGAGGTCAGCCTTAAAATAGACCCTATAGGAACGGGTTTGGCGAAAGAGATACTGTCCAGTGACATGAACGTTACGTGCGAACGTGTGAAGAGTGATGCATTCGCAAAACCGAGCTGAGAGTGCCTTATTAACGAAGTGGCTAGCAGCATCAGTAGTCACCACACCTCATAAGCAAGTCGCATGAGATAGCCTTCGCAAGACCGTCAGTGTTGTGCAAGGCATAGTTCAAAATAGTCACCTCCGAAGACTTTCTGGTGGACACTTCAAACATGTCAGCAAGGCCACATAAAGACAAAGTCAAATGAAAACTAACTTGCGCTCTTGAGGGAACATGAGCATGGTCTTTTCCAAATGTGTCTCGCCCATCCAAACGCGTTCATAGTTGGACAGACCATTGTCTTGTCCGTATTGCAAGTACATCGAGTGCAATTTTTCCGCTTCAATAGAACTTGGAGGTACCTTAGAAAGAGAGTGAAGGGCCAACGATTGTCTGCGCTTCTTTGCATCTACTTGTACTCAGTGGATCCAACAAAATGTGAGACCGGGACGCACTTTCGCCCATTGAATACAATGCAGTCTCTTCGCGCGAACCAAGTATGAGTGGGTTTACCGGCCGAGCTTTGTGAGTTCGGGCGTCCCTGCATACCATAGAGAATCGACCTGTAGGAACGGTGCTTCTCAAGCCAAAGCTCCGACAAGCGGTGATTAATTGACTACTGACCAAGTAGCAGAGTATCCTCCACGCCGCTTGCACCGAGAGCTTCCATCTTTACAGCCACCTCCATCGAACTAGTCCCAGTGTAGACAACTATGCCGCTCAGGCGGATATCCCTGACAGGCAAGAGAGGGGCGAGAACGTCCAGTCTGTGCCAAGTTTTAAAGCGCAATTAACCTCATCTTAACGTCCACCAACCTATCAACAGAAGCGGTGACAATGTAAAAGCCTCGTTCATGTATACGACCAAGCGTTTCTACACCTGGTCCCAACATATGCTTGTAAGATATTGATCCAGCCAGTGAGTCAAGGTGCTCCATAAGCATGCCAGTCCGAAGTCCACCCCATGCGTTAGTATACTGCTCAAATAACTTCGGAGAGGATGCAAACGGAAGAAGTATTTCGGTGTATGTATCGTGCATGTGCCGTGGAGGAAGCGGCTGTTCAGGTGCAGGAGCTTCTACGAGATGGCCCTCAGAAGATTTCGACGTCGATGTGGCATTCAAGAGTGCCTCTGACCACAGGATTGGTGTCCTCATTGGCATGATACTAAATTGTGATCAGCTCTGTTTGCACCCTTTCGACACGACGCGTACTTGTGGTAAGCAGGATTAGCCTTCTCGCCTGCAAAGCCACCAACTCGAGATTAGCAATATCGTCAAAACACTCGTTTTGGTACTGACTGACGGCTTTGAGAAGATTATCCAGCGCTTTGATATCCTGCGTTTCAGTTGCGGCCTTGAGTTCTGTTGGGGTAGTTGTTGCATCGATTGTCTTCCATAGTTGTGCTGGAGAAGATGATATCCACCGCTGAGCTGAGGGGGCGAGGACATATTTGAGTGATCTGCTGTGAAGACACCGTCGTTTGAGCAGACGGAGAGCAAACATACTTCCGAATGCTCGACCAGTGGGTTGAAAGATTTTGTACGGTCACCGTCTTCAGAACGTCAGAAGGCTATATATCCGTGAATCCAAAACCCTCTCGAGTCTCCAAGAGTAAGCCGTAAACAGCAAACCGAACAGACAATTTCGGCTTAAATTGTTGCCGGGGACCGGAGCCTCAGATCTGCTGTAACCTCATGATACATTGCAATGTATTCTAAGACTCTAAGTGTAACTGTGGTACCATATATTCGACCTATGAAAGCGATGGTTCTGACGACAAAAACTGTGCCAGTCTACTGAATGATTCTTCCTGGCAAAAAGCTCACCAAAGCATACCTGCAGAACATAGCTTAGCGCTCAGCATCCAGTCAATGATACAAAGTTGCACATAACTCACTTCCCGCTTACTCTCCACTTTTCGCCTTTGTTATCAAGATTCTCCGCTACTTTCTCATCTATGCCCACCGCCACGTCAGCCTTATTCGTACGAAGGCTGAGAAGCGGGAACGATCCTGCCAGTGGGCCTGCCAAATATCATTCTTAAGCAATGACGAAAAGTATTTGTGGGTTACCGACCGATCGCGGTTGGAAACGGAGTGGACACAGGCCACTTAACATCACCTGCAAGTCTGACATCCGGTCATAACAGTGTCATAAATGTTAACAACATCTAAAAATACTCACTTGCGGTAGCTTTGGCGCAGTAATCAGAATTCAGGTCTAGAGAACAATATGGTAATGAAATCTACTTACTTGAGGTCCCCCTAAGACATGCATATTTCGAATGCTAAGCCTTTGGGAGTGCAGGTGCTACTCACCTTGAAAATGACCAACCCAGAACCACTCAGCCACTGCCCTAACTCCGGTGCTAGTTCGTTCATGTTCCAGTAGGGCCACGGGCCATTCCAAAACTCCGTCATCTTCTGTCCATTGCTAATGTCCGTGGCGAGAGTGAAAATCCCCTTCTCTATATAATTTTTCCATCGAGTTACCATCTGTTGTAAGTGGGCAACAGAATCTGGACTAGTCGTGGAGTTTGGTGGAAAGAATGTGGAAGAAAGTAGAGACGAAATAGTGTTCGTAAAGTCGGCGGGGGTGACATCGGAAACGAACCATGGAAACAGTTTCGGGCTTGTGAATGTAGTCAGAGGTCATGATCGCTTTGAAGTGAGAATCTCACGACGACGTACTGAAACACGACTTGAGAGAAGTACGGAGTGTAAGTGACCAAGAAGTCTGCAAAAACGAAATCTGTAAATAGCTATATTTCGAGGTTGGCAATATTGCTTGCAGAGACGATAGATAACGAACCTCAAAACCAGCTGTTCGGAACAAATGATCAGACACAAGAGCAACAAAAGGTGCCGAAAAGTACCGTTGTCTAGCACGAAGTCCAAACGTTTTCCTTGATTGGCCAGAGTCTTGATGTAACTCCAAACAGCACCTTGGTCGTCCTTAAGAATGAAGTCTGACCTTGCTTCCTGAGCCTCTTTACCGACCGTCTGCAAGTGCTCTATGTCCGATGGCGAGAGGTGCGTCAGGAGGGAAAGATCCTACATATATTATGTCAACGATTTGTGAGAAAGAGCCTCACGGCAGACTTGCTGTTGCATTGCCCCTACATCGAATGTCTATTAAAATGTCACGAAAACGAAAATGCAGACCAACCAAAGGCACATCTGAATCATCTCCTTGAACAATACTTCAAGTTTATCGGGATCTCCTTGAAGTTTATCCTTCTCACTTTCTAATTCGTGCAGAGTGGTTGCGATTTCTAGCAAAAGCACATCATGTCAGTGATACAAGAGAAAACCGGGCCTGGTCGAACATACGATAGATAGCTGCCCCGCTGTTCTTGAACATGTCCTCCTTTTGAGTAGAAAACGGGTCAAACCCGCGCCAGTATGTCCTCTGGTTAAAATGCGCGCGGATCAGACGGTATCTAAGCGTGTCTAAGCATGTAGTGACTCGTGTTCGAGGTGACATACAAGTAGCATCTGCATGTAAAATTCAGTGATTTGAAGTTTATGAGGCAGATCTAACCTACTCTGCATACAACCATGGTGCACTGAACCACGTGTTGCAGGACGCCTGTTTTAGACTATCAAGTTCCGCATTATATTCGGCGACCAGAATGTCCCCATCCTGAGGAATGTTTCTGTGTCATATTATTAGCATATTGAGGGATCTAAAATATGTTGAGGAAAGATGATGATGGTCATATGCTACTCACTCGAGTTCGTGGTCCCTTGCCATACGATACTTCAAACGGCTTATTTCCGAGATAATTTCTTGCCCCTCTTTTGTCTTCTTAGACAGTTCTTCTGCCCTAGAAAGGTCCAAATCACGGATTTGTTGGGCTTCTAAAGTCATGTCATGGAGAAGACGATGTACATGATCGATGATATTTGTTAAGATGACGGGCCACCTCTTCACTACCGTGTCATATCTTGATGGATAGCCAGTCAACCACAGACCTCTCGGAGCGCGAGCAAAGGGAGACTCACGAGAATCTGGATGATTAGGCCGATCAGCCTTCTTCTCATGCCGTGTGCAAGGGTCGACTCACCCAGATGTATCAGTTGGATCATAAGGCGGGTATGGTGCTTGGAACATCTCGCGCTTCATAGACTATGTTCTCTTCGACTCGACTTTATAAGAAGAGAGCCAAAGATGTTGATTGACTGATCGACGATTCGATTCAATGATTGCACACCGAAAGACTCTAGTACCTCAAAACTGTGGGAAATAGTGGCAGACCTCTTTCTTTTGGTCGAGTCTGGTAGGGTTTTCTCATTTACACCCTAAATGCACACTTGAGGTCGAGCTGGGTTGTGTGGAATGGGGCAAGCTTATAGGCGATTACGTGCAATCGAAACAAACACTGGCACGAACCATGTTATATACATATTCGCTAACAAGTTGACTACGCGTGACATAGACCATTGACGCAAGTACATAGAAGTCAGGAATGCCAAATCACTTGGATACAAATAGGATATATATAGGTATGTCAGACTCATAGTGGGATAGAGATGCGGCTTGCCACACCGATAGGTAGGGAATGTTTGCACCAGTGAGCTCACTGCACCAAATCAGTTCGTCTTTATCAAAACATCGTAGTGGCCAGGGCTACCATATATCAGCTTGTGATAATAAAAGTCCATCATCGACATACCGATAGATGAGAATCAACGGTTTGTTCTTTCCGCCGTCTGGCGGTGTGATGTCTTGGAAGTGGGCTTGGCCATCCGGAGAATGACCATCAAGATATGCAATCTTGATGTGCAGTTTGAGAGCCCGACACAAGGCCGCCACCTGAACATGGTCTATGGAATGACATCAACAACTTGAATAGATGAATGTAACTACAACTCAGTATACTGACCTGCTTCCTTCCCAAGGGGATCGACATATTGCCGACAGAATTCGATAGGTTCTAATGGCTCTCCTGCATCGTCGAACAGAAAGCCAGCATAATCATCGCTCGCGGATTGGATTTGGGCTGTAGTTAAAAGTCGCAAGTACGTGACAATGCAATTCGACGCTGGAGGGTGTCAGCTGCTGAGAGGGAGGTCATACACGAGAAACTTACTTTCGTCTTCCAGGAAAGCAGACAATAGACGGTCATGCGTCAGCACTTGATTAGGGTCAGGGTTTCCAACAGCATCTACTAAATCCATAAGGGGTTTGCAGAAAGTCGAAATGATATCCGCGTCCATGAAATTACGTTCCATCATTCCGCAGCCTGATTCTATTATAGATTTTGCAGAATAGACGAGATTTGGCGAATCAACGAGGCTGCTAAGGTATGCGTATGCCAGAGCTTATGATGACATCGTGAGTATGCAAAAGGCGGAAGTTGTAGATTTAACTTTACCTCGGTAGAAGCAATTTCCATCACCTGGTTTAAATGTTCGCATCAGGTTGTGCGAGTACCTGGCTTCATTGATATACTACCTTTAGTACGGATGATCTTTGTATAACCTTGATTCATCAAGCTGTCGATCTGCGCCACAAAAGATGGGGCGCCAGTGTACTCTCCCCGGAGCTCATACATTGTCGTCGGTGGGGATATCAGAGGCCGATCTGGACCCATACTCTCCTCCAATAATTTCTAAGAAGGAAGCTGAATCGATCGCGTCCGCAGCGCAGCGCATTGACTAGAAACCAACCTGGCCCAATTCATAGAATTGAGATCTGTGTGCCCCATCATAGGTATCTGCCAAGATTGTTACATCGTGCTGCTAGTCGGCAGCACTACCTACCTAGCTCTTCTGATAATTTAACAGTACTTGGGAGGTGGGTTGACTCGGACTGGGCTCCTTCAGCTTCAGGTAAATCAGCATTTCGTAGCCTCGCTAGAGACGATAGCACGTGTGTTGTGACTCGATAGTTAGACTTAAATGGCTAACTCACGAGGGCTGGGCGATGTAGAGCTTGAAACTTGGTTGTTCATAAGGATTTGCTAGATGTCAACTGGATGTGTGGTGTAACCTGTTCTTGAATATCAATTTTGTTGATCAAAGCCTTCTGTTTTCAACAACACCAAACATGGTCAAACATTGTTTAGGCGGCAGGGCCTCCGTCCGCCGAGGGAGTCACCAGTACTCCGATTCAGTACTTGATACACAAATATTATACTGCAAAATTATAGTTTAACCGCTATTATTGCGCATGTCCCCGACCTCCATCGAACCTCCTAATAAAAGTCTACCGACAGTGTTCAAAATCATTTGCCCCTTCTGGTTGTCCAACTTGAACTTCTGAAGGCACGACTGTAATTTCAAGTAAAGAAACCATTATACCAGTGTGTTTGTTCAGTCACCCCTGATATATATATGATTCTAAACGACAGGCAGGTCAACTTACAGGCTGTTCAGAACCCCAATATACATGTGCTACCCTGCGAACGTTCGAGAAGAGTTTGAATATTTGTGATGCTACAATTACAGATATCTTTGCATGCTATTCTGAGACCATACGGAGACCAATACAAACATAACCTCAGTCCTCTTCCTCCTCCGCTTCAGCCACCGTCCCAAGCGCGACCAGCACACGAGCTTGAGCTTGAGGAGGAAGCATCACAGAAAGTGATTGCGTGCGGGAAAGAGAGGCACCTCGTTTAGGCAAACCCTTGATGGGGCGTGAAGCGGATGTAGGTATGGCAGATAAAGATTGAGATGCGCCTAGGGAACGCGTCGACTTGGATGCTTGTAGGTTTTCCATAATCATAGACGAGTTCCGTCTGAGTTGCGCGGTTGTGGTTGGCAAAACTTCAGTGGGACCAGCAGACGTGCATCCCTGAGCAACTATTTCCAGTGCTGCGGCTGGAATGTCTTCCTTCAGCCACGAGTCCAAGGCTTTGAACTCAGGGCATGATTCCCATAGATCATAAATCCACTGGGTATCGCAAGCAAACAAGGCAGCTTTCGCCTGATCCTCGCGCTCTTGAATCTTCGATTTCAGAGTCTGGAGTTCAGCTGAAATGGGCATCATGAGACACGCACGCATAGTCGAGAATGAGCTGGATACGCACAGCGGATATCACTCAAATCGTGTGGCGACGCGAGACATTGGTTAATGATGTCAAGCAAGCGCATTCGGACAATTGAATGCGTCGGCACAATGTACTGTGGGTCCAAGGACTGCTGGAGCGTCAGAGAGACGCCCACAAATTTATCGAACATCACATAGGCAAGCTGATACACCACGGAGTTAACGTCTAACATGTATTAACAAGTCAAAATGAAAACCATACCTCCATGATATCTAAAACCTATGATTTTTGTAAGCCAACGCGTCAAAACAACTTGAGACGAATCCTACCAGCTGACGATTTTTCGCGGTAAGTAGCGCGAGGTCAAGGACAGGGATTAGGCTATCGCAAGTGGAGACAAATGTTGTTATGTCTGGCGTGAAGAACTGGGCCAAAAACCCATTGAAGACTGCGTATAGCTTGTCGTTGACCAACGCTATTCCGGGCTCAGTTTCCGTGTAGAATGCGTATGTTTCGGTGGGAGGTGGCAAATTGCGAAGCTCTTCCAAAAGGGCGGAGATATCAATGTAAGTTTGTTCCGACATAGTGAGAGTGTAGATCAAAGGATATGCGGAAGAAGATGGGAGCTCTGCCGGTGTGTGTTGGGAATTCTGTTGACCATCGCGAGCATCTTTATACCTCTGTTTGTGGCAGGGCGAAAAACTATTGTTTTGCTTGAAACGTCCCTGTGGATGTTCACCGAACCACAAAAAAACGGGGATGTGCCAAACTGACAGTGGAGGCAATGGCCGAAGCAGGGCCACTAACATTGATCTACAACCATAATGCTTACGATTTGGTAAAGTCAAGACCTCCACAAGGTCACGTGAAGGGACACAGTTGTGTAACCATTCTCTCAACATGTGAATCATGTGAATGGCGTAAAATGGTGCCGGTGGTCTGTGAAAATAACTGATCAAACTTGAATGCCGGCCACTGCACTCGGACAGTGGCAGAAGTCTAGGCAGGAGTAATTGCCTCTATAGTCCACCTTGAAGACCACGTTTACATCACACTGGATCTGAAGGATACGCTTGGAGGGTTGATTTCAGTATTACTGGCCACATCCCTCACTTGAACTAAGAAAAACATGCCAGTTGTCATCCGTCTAATTTCCGGCGAAACACCACTATTGTGCTGTTGCAAAAAGAGCTCCATCGGTCAACCACTTTTCGCTTGATGCGCAGCGTATTGCGCTGGAGTGAAGGATTTCTGCAGAGAAAGTCGATCAACAAAAACAGCGTTCCAACACGACTCATAAGCCCCCAAGCCCACCTGAGAAAATGCGTGCAGTTGTGATATCTCTTGCTTCAGTGCCTGGTTGACTGTCAGACGATGAGCATCCTCGTATCATGATGAACGTCATGCCGAGACTCTCTCACTTAATCGATGCCTTGCAAGAGTATTCTTGCCCTCGAAGACCTATGGAATAATTTCGTTTCACATTGACAACTATGAGCAGGTTCAGCTCGATTCGTACACGTACCTCACTAACCAGGAGAATTGCATAGCTGGATCCACACCCACTCGATTGATCCTCGATGGCGAGATGGGACACGGGGAATGCAGCTCGAATGGCACGTTCCAAATCCTCGATTGTTACAGGCATGTCAACAGTCACTGGCCGTGGGGATGAACAAAAGCGGAAGTAACTTTGTTTTGCTCAATCTGATAAGATATCGTGAATCGTCTGATCTGAGTCGTTTATTAATATCCCCTGCAACCCCTAGATAAGCATTGCTTCCGAGCACAAGTACTCATATCATTATCATCATCATCTCATGGGACCAATGTACAGAGAACTAGCCAAAGCCGCCTTCGGGTACCCCATCATCGATAACCACGCCCACCCATTCCTGAAATCAAAGCACCGCGATGCCATCCGATACGAAGTACTCATATCGGAGGCCCATGGCGACGCCTTAAACGATGCCGTTCACACTCTTCCTTGCTTGCGTGCAGCAGCTCAGTTATCCCAGCTCTTTGGATTGACAGGTGACGATGCTACCTGGGAGGGCGTCAAGAAGAAAAGGCTTGAGTTCGATTATGCGGAGTTGTGTAAGCTCTGCATGGAGCCTACGGGAATTCAGTGTATATTGTTCGATGATGGCTTGGGTGGAATCGCAGAAATGGCTGAAGAACTGAATTGGCACGACCAGTACACTGGAAGTCCATCAAAGCGCATTGTGAGATTAGAAGTGGAGGGCCAGGTAAGGTTTCGCCATCCCTATCTTTGAAAAATGCTCAGTTCGATGCTTAGAACATCTTGCAAGACATCCTCGTCGCAAATGACATCTCGCCTCTTTCGATTGATATTCTCTGCGACACATTCCTGAAGGAGTTCACCACCTACATGAATGACGCTGCCGTAGATGATCATGTGGTAGGGTACAAGTCTGTCGCTTGCTACAGGTGAGTAGTTACATTATGACCTGGATCGATGATCAACTCAACTCACTTATGCGATAGAACCGGTCTGGATGTCGATCCTGCGCCCTGCAGCGCAGATGAACTCTACGAGTGCCTAGCATCTGCATCTGAGCAGTTCAAGGAAAAGGGTTCCATTCGCTTCGAGCACAAAGCTTTGAACGATCACCTAGTCAAGATAGTCCTCGATATCGCAGGCAAATGCAAGAAACCTAGTAAGCGTTCGTTCTGCTCCGCGCGACTCCTTCCCACTTACGTCGTCGAAAGTCCAGTTCCACACAGGTGCGTTGCAAAACAGCGGCCCAAGGCGCATTATGTGATACTTATCCGCCTGAAGGTCTCGGAGACAATGAGATCACGCTGACAAAGTCTTCTCCGGCGCATATGCAGCCTATCATCAAGGCCTTCCCAGAAACCATATTCGTTCTCCTGCATTCCAGCTATCCTTACACGAGAGACGTTGGCTACCTTGCGTCCGTGTACAAGAACGTTTATCTCGACTTCGGAGAGATTTTCCCCTTTATCTCTGCTGACGGCCAACGCACTGTGGTACGTCAAGTGCTTGAGTTGGCGCCTACCAATAAGATCTTGTGGTCCAGTTCGTCAGCAGTCAACCTGTCACCGCACACACTACTTACCGTTCCACAGCTGATGCAGCGTGGTGGCCGGAAAGGTTCTACCTTGCCACTGCCCAAGCTCGCGAGGTGATGTACGAGGTAATCAGTATATTTCCCTAGGAGTGAATTTTTAGATATAAACCCTGATTCTTCAGGTCCTAGCGGGCTTCGTCGGCAAACGAGACCTCACGGAAGACCAGGCGGTGTCTATTGTGAAGATGGCATTCTTTGAAAATGCGAATCGCATCTATATGCTAGGGCTTCAGCCGAACGCTAGTATTTTGTCTCTCCAGTCATAGTCACCTTGAGCACACGGGCGGGGGCCCGGCACGGTTGGAACAGAGCAAGACTGGTCATACAACAGACTGCAATAATAGTCGTTCCATGGTTTTAGCGAGGTATTTTCGTACCCATGTATTCGTTTCAGAAGCATTGAAGTATTCGTTCATCGTCAAATACGACTGCAATTGGTTGAGTCCTGCGTCCTCCCTTGTAATCTTCTTTTTTCTTCCCAAAGTCCGGATCCAATGAAGTGAGAATGTCGATACGACACAATCGTTGCATGGATTGAGCGTGGTCGAAGAAGGTCCGAAAGTCGAGTGACATTGGGATTAGATGGTGGAAAGCGCCTACTCGAGCGCTTAAGGTAGTTTCCGCTGGGCGGACCATAACAGAAGGAAGATGGTCGTTCCTAGCTTGGGTGAAAGTAAACGGATGGTGAACGTTTGTTTGAGGCGGTGCCGGGTCCTTGTTGGGTCAACTACCATGGCTTACCTCTTGAAACTTGCAAGAACCTTGCCATCAAGCTACTTATGTAGTGGTTGCCAGTAGCCCGGGATGACCGTCGTGGCGGACATTACTAGGGACTTGAAGCTAGGGTGTGACATGGGCTGGATACCCACCCGGTACCACCCGCGGACGGAACGTGGTACGGATGGTACGGATGGTGGGTACCTTGAACGGGACAACCTGGTATTGCTGAAGTTGGGTATCCGCAGGTATCCGCGGGTAGTTGGTACGCCAAATGGTAAATGATTTTCGACCGAGCCAAACACTACTTGTTGACCCCCACACGGAATCAAGCTCGCGGAAGTATTGCATACATGTATTGGTAATCCTAGTTGAATGTATCACGTGCTTCTGCGTCATACAATTTACCACAATTTGGAAATAAGGCATATCCGTACATGATATCGGGATTTTACCCCTATCCAAATATGCTCTTTACCACCCACCACAATGGCAGAACTCTCAGCTGCAGCTGTACTACGAATGGTCTTTATCTGGGATTACCATCTCATTTACTTCAATTACTACAACATGAAATTGTACCCTTCCTGGACCGGAACGGTCGTTGCCATCAGTATGGCAGCAACCTGGCTCTTAGCAGTTACCCTAGTACGAAATCCAGCTACCCGCAAAAGTTGCCTAAAGGATGCATGGACCCTTAGCCTGCTATGCTGGGCTTTCTGCGCATTGTGGGTGGTAGCCCTATGGCATTATGACA
>MU179315.1:0-15549 GCA_016767475.1 Suillus weaverae
GGGGGGGGGGGGAGAAGGGTTATTTCCCTCATCCTCATCCTCTTCATCAGTGTCCAGAGGCAACAAAAATGCATGGTGGCAGCTTTCTTCAGTGCTGGAGGATCAGTAGCACTGGATAATGCATGCTTCCTCATGCTTGAGGATGCATTGTCAGCATCCTGAACATGAGCAGAGGGCCTTGATGTGCGAGTAGAACATCAGGAACCAGCCGCAGTTAGTGCTGGTGTGCACCCAGATTGGAGCAGAGCAGTGAAGGCATTTTTTGGTGGGATGTTTTTTGGTGGGACCTGCAGCAATGGTGCATGATCATTGGGATCATTGAAAAATACAATATCTGAGGCATCCTTGAGGGAGCCATCAGAATTCAGTGTGCACAAGTCATGAGACATGTTGAGGGAGATAACTCACAGATTCATTGTTGGGACCCCATTTTGTACATGGGACAGGAAGATAACACCCGCACACCCAAGAACAATAATATTCCAGGAGATCAGGCAATGTGGAAAGCCAGTGGAGAATCATAACCATCAAGGAAGATGTATAGACAGAGATAGCTGCAACATAGTAAAACATATGTCAGTGGGTGGGAAATGCAGTCTGAATAGTTGGTACTTACATTCAAAAAGGCTAATAAGCAGCCTGACCAACCGATCGAGCGCAAATCCTGAAGGTCAGCTTGACATTGAGGCAAATGATGTTGAAGTGTTGAAGCCATGGTTCAGAACGGTTTGGGAATGCCGAACCAAAACAGAATGGTTCAGGATGACCAAGAACCAAGAACCATTTCCCAGTCCAGTTCTGGCTGATGTGAGAACCATGAACCGGACCAAGGAGAACTGGACCAAAAGTCTGGTTCAAACCATGGTTCTGGACTGGACCGTGGCAGTACTAGTGCTTCAGATTCAGACATTGTACCAGTAGTCGAAATATATCACTCACCTTGCTCCCTTTATATGTGAAAAACCAATCTCCTACTAGTAACTCATAGTATGCATTGAAGGATCCTAAAAAATATATCAATATATCATATCAATCAGTTTATTGTGCTTGATTTGACAGTAAAGCTGTACCTTGAGCTTGATCAGACAGGTAGGCTTTATTGGACAGCAGGGTGTGCAGGATGCGAGCCTTAGTGATGTGCCGGCCCAGCTTGGCCTGCAAGCCCTGGCTTTGGCCTGGCTTGGGCTTTTGAAAATGTCAAGCCAAGCTGTGAGCCAAAGCCAGGCCAAAGCCCCAGCTTGGCTTGGGCCCAGTCACAGCTTTAGAAACAAAATAGAATCAATATTCAATATATTAAACTATCTACCAGGTCTCGTCCATTGATTCATCATCCTCATCTTCTAAGATAAGTACATCCCAACCCCCCTCCTCATCATCATCTCCAACCTCACCAGTCTCTGCATCATTTTTGGAGTCATAAGCTTCAGCCTCTGTAAGAGATGATGGACCAGGGTTGCAGAATAGTAGATCATGACATAGAAGGCATTTAACACATTGTAATGCTTCAACAATGTCACCCTTGAGCTGATTACAGCGCTTGCTAATTGTAATGCCTCCTTGTGAGAATGCTCACTCGCTCGAGACTGATGAAGCCATAATCGACAAATAATCCCTGGCAAGCGAGGCCCAGACTGGATATCGCTCAGTGTTAATCTAAATGAAAATGACCATCAGTTATTGTCATTTAATCCAACCGAAGCTACTTACCCCCCACCATCATATGGTGCTCATCCCAGCTGGCAGAGCTGCCTCGATAGTCTCCATATAACCCAAAAACTCGACCCTCCATGGTCTCAATGCATCAACAGTAGATTCACCTATATCCACCTTGCTGTCATCTTCAGAATCACTCTGAACTTGTCAGATAAGCTTCTTGAGGCTGCTGACCTTGCTTTTGGTAGTTGCAAGCAAGGGTGATGAGTAGTTTCGATTCAACTTATGATAGCGTGCTTCGAACACTTTCTCTGCACATGCGAGTACATTGTCGAGCAAACTTGATGGCCAATGTTTTTTGAAGTATGCAATTTTCACTGTTGGGTCCAGTACTATACTTGCAAATGTCAGAGTGAACCAACAAAAACTGACAATGATGAATACATGGCAATTATATAAGCTGGGGTATTTGTCATCCTCTCATAGTAATCATCTAACTTGCTTGCCACCACCTTGAGTGCATTAGAAAATCAAATATATTTGGGTCTTTCCACTTGTGATGCCCATGATCTGTGAAGTGTCTCCAGTGCTGGAATAGCAAGATGGAGTGTCAATCCTTGATCTGACGAGAAAGCTTGCTGTGCAACGTCAGCATACTAGAGAATCAGGTTAGATAGACAATAAAAACCAGTTTCAACCAAACATACCAAAAGCAGGTCCGTGAATTGGCCAGCTCATGCCCATTCCACAGGTGATGACTGCAGAAAATCGATTTTGGAGCACTTGGTTAGATTATGTTCCTGGTGGCCCATCTCGTAGATGAAAGTGTCGACATGCTACAATGTGAAAGTAAGAACAAAAAAGAACAAAAAACATATAAAATAATGAAAAGATACACACTGCCTTGTTGGATTCTGCACGGTTGAGCATCATGTATGTCGAGGAGCAGTGGACTTTCATATTGAGCAGCAACTGTGTTGGTGAAGACATGCTGGCCTTGGTCTGAACAGTCTTATATAGCTCTTTCCACTTGGCTGACGAACATTCCTGAATGGGGAACTTCATCAACAATGTCAGGGTTGAATTTGTGACTGACATACCTTGACACGGATACTGCGAATGAGGCCGACTTCGTCCCGGTCATTTGCCTTAGATGTGTCTGGTTGATGTGCACACAGATCATGAGGGTTATAGTGAGGTGTGATGCTGTATTCATGCAGGAGGATCTGTGTTCCTAGGTTAATGACATGTGCTAGACAACTATCAAAATGGTTTGAAATTCCATCATTAAAATCACATAAAGGGACTCACTTTATCTTGTGTGATAGCCATGGAAATTCTTTCTTGAACTTTGCCTTGTACAGCTTCGAGAACTCTTGTAGCATAGTGCTATTGTTGCTTGCATTGTCACATGTGATGTGTCCGAGCTGCCCAATATATACTGAGTACAATAGCACTTAGGAAGTCAAAAATATGGGCCTTGTGAGCAACGCCAACACAATCCAGTATCTTGAATAAGGCACCACCTAAATGCTTACCATTGTGTGCATTATTCAGCTGTGTAAAGCCAAGCAGCATGCTTTGGGACTCCCACTGCATCAGATGGTTTTCTTCTATCCAGTGGCCGGTGATGGCAAAGTACCCATTGACATTTTTGGCCTGCCACATGTCACATGTTATGCTGCCAGCTCCACTAACAGAGGCACTCTGTGATATATACTCGAAGATGAGAAAGCCACAATGCTGAAAGGCCTGATGGTACATACATTAAGTTTTGTTTTCACCTGGGTCAAATGATTCTTGAACATCCTCATGATCTCAGCATGTGTTGCTTTGCAACCTGGAATTTTGATGCCTTGTGTTGCACAGGAGGCTATGTCAATCATCTCCCTGAACTTCGGGTGTTCAAGGGCCTGGATGGGCTGTTATTATGTCATTAGGATGTAGCTTGATAGCACGGTAGTTACCACAAGACTGACCTGATCTGTTGCAATGAGCCACTCTACAGCTGCTTTCTTAAAAAGCTTATCACTGTAGGGAACTACACGCTCTGAGAGCTTTCTCTCTGTCATGTGCACGCTGATATTTTGCTGGGCTTGGGCAGCTTTCTCCTTCTTGGCTTTGACATCGCCAGGCAATTTAGAGGTGAAGGCATTGTCCTTAGCCCATTCCCGATATTTTCCCTACGGATGTACAAGACGTACAAGATCAGGATGGCTGGAAACAGTCACAATACTTAGGACTTGCCCCAAATTTTGCTTCTGCATGCCAGCACAGCATGGTTGTCTCATTCACAATGATACACTGACCCCTAGTGGTGTAGTATGTATCATTAAGACTGTGCAAGATCAAATGATTGCAAGAAAACTCAAGCAGACCTTACATTTACAGTGTTTTTTGACCATTCCATTAGTGCCAGCACGCTTGAATGGGGTACCGAAAAATTGCTCAATGTCGTGAGTCTTGTCTTCATGCAAGGGAGCGGAATCGGTGACATACTGCATGTTGATGTCAGCGAGAATTCCATCACTGTCAACTTCAGTATCAGGATCTTCCGCAGGGGCCTTTCATCGACGGACTCATTTGGCTGTTGCCTCCATGTGAGTGAAATGCCTTACATTGGTAGCAGATAGACTCACATTTTGGGTTTTTCCATGCATTTTTGCGCTCACCAGCGTCACCAGATTCATCGTTGTCAAAATCATCATCATCAGCTCATGCCCTTTTGCTGTTGTCAGGCATGGGTATGGTTAGAGGTTGGATGTCAGGAGGGTTTTGTGAGCTGTGGGTAGCACTTTGGTTGTTAGCGGCAGTCTGCGCAGTCAACTTCACAGCCTCTGCAGACCAAAAATCATTGATAACTTTTGTTTGGGATGGGAGGGCGGCCTTCTCAGAATGTTGGAGAAGTGCAGCTGTGGGTTTGATCTTGCATGCTGGGTGCACCATGTGAGGCTTATCATCACTATCTGTGTGAATCACACCAGACATTGGGCAGTAGGTAGGAATGGTAGATAGTAAAAGTGGGGAGATGTACTAGCATAGTTCTGAACTTTTTGTCCGACATGGCCATCACTGGCCCATCAAGGCGGCAACATATGAGAGCTTGCAAAGGAAAGTAAATCACTGAAAACAGTATAACATAGGGTGACTCACCCATCATTCAGACATATGTTGTGTTATTGTTGTCGTCAAAGCCTAAAATGATAACAACAGATACAAAAATAAACCTAGAAGATCAAAGGTAAGTGATGTCCGTGGAATGATGACAAAGTGGTAAAGCCGTGGCCTGGGCCACCGGCTTGGGCTTTCAAACATCTCAAGCTGGGCCAAAGCCATTGTCAAGCCATGTGGAGGGCCTGGCCTGGCTCAACCCATTTAGGCCCGGCTTGGCCTGGCCCATGGCCTGAAGCCAGGCCATGCACATCACTAGCAAGCCTCCAGACAGAATAAGTCAATACAAGTCTTGAGGATGCCAAAGGTCAAAGTGACCATGGCGAATCTTGAGGATGGAGAAGTTAAAATGACCATAAGCATGTGCTTGAGCCTTGAAGGCATTGCAAGGAAGATTCAGTTCAGGGTTCAGAATGGTTTGGGAAGGTCCAAACCTATAGATGAACCACACAGGAGTTAGTGGACCACAAACCTCATTCTGGTTCAGTCCATGCAAAATGTCGACCATGGACTGAACCAAGGACAAACCTGACCAATGGTCAGGTTTGAACCACAGTTCGGGACTGGACCATGGCAGCACTACAGTCAGGCACAATGTCCATAGCTTCTCAATCATTCTACTAGATTGAAATAACCCAAATCCATCTCAATGTGAGCCGCCAGATAAGAGATCTCACCCAGATCCATCTCAATGTGAGACACCAGGTGAGGAGAACCCACCCAGATCAGTTAAGAAGCCTTGCAGAGGGGTGGAGGTGCATATATATGGCATTCAACCCTGTCAAATTAGGTTTAGGAAGTGCCAAGAACCCACTTTGACAAGTCACTCTTGGATGTATCCAGTGATACATCATGTTGGACAGGCTTCTTGGACCCGCACCAAGTGGCACCCCTACAAGGACCCCGAAAAACTCAACCAACTTTGCGCCCAACGGTGACAAAGGCATCAACAACGCCTACCCCATCTCCTTTCTTCTTCTATTACTAGTCTCTACATACATAACGAACATACTACAAAAAACCAAAAAACAACAAAAACAAAAATAAAGGCAAAACCATGGCTCCAACGCCACCCAAATCTCTCCAAACTACTAACCAGACCACAACTGCAACAGTGACTCCGACCACTAGAGGTCAGAAAACCACCGCTAGCAAACCTCTACTGTCAAAGAGTAAAGAAATTAACAACCATTTAACTGACCCAGACATCAGGTCCAAAATCAAAAACTGTATCACAGCCAAAAAATTACTTCTGTCACATGGCCTTGACCTTCCCATAGCATGCAACACTATAAAGCAGATAGCACACGCCTTATTGGAATACAGCATTACAGTGGAGGTCAGAGCAACACACATCGACATCCTCTGATCGATGGCTATCCTGCTCATTGAAGCCAAAAAGAACTTAGATACGGCAAATCTGATAGAAAAAGTCTCAGCCTTAATACAAGGACCACTTGCACAGCTAGAGGAGAAAGCCACTAGAATTGAGGAAGCTACGGCATCTCACAAGGAAGCTTTGGAAAATGCAACAAAAGAGCTGCATGGCACTTTATCTAGTACATCAGAAAACATCAAAAAAGCAATCCTAAATGTAACCAAGGTGTCGCAAGACATGCCAAAAGCTACGCAACCTGAAGGGATGCACACATATGTGAATGCAGTCAAAACTAATGTCCCACCCCCACTAACCAGACTTCTAGCAAGAGGAGAAGCACAGGCAAGACAAATACTCCTAGACAGACACTTGTACGGCGAAATAGACACCCTCAGAGGATTAACTGAAGCAGAACCTGTTGCAAAAGCAAAACTAACCTTAGAACTTATAGAAAAGGATGGTCTCACCATCCCTCAGGGCCTAACATTCCAATCAGCATGAAGACTCCCTCATGGAGGAATCCTATACAAACTCAACTCAGTAGAATCTGCAAAGTGGCTCAACATCTCAGCCCACCGAGCAAAATTCACTGTAAACTTTGGATCAAACGCCACCATCAAGGACCGATCCTACCATGTTCTAATAGAAAATGTGCCCACATCCTACAACCCTAGCTCGATATGCACCAACTCAATCATTGAAACTAACAGCGGACTCAAACCAGGCACCATCACCAAAGCAAAATGGATCAAACCAATAACCAGATGTAAGGCAAACCAAAGAACAGCACACACAATCATCACCCTCAAAAACAAAGAGAGCGCCAACCAGATCCTGCGCTTTGGAATATCTATAGAAGGCAAGAAGGTATTCGGACGCAAGCTCCTCCCAGAGCCGACACGTTGCCTCAAGTGCCACTCCTTCGAAGGATCACACATCGCAGCAGAATGCACTCAAGAACATGACACGTGTGGGACTTGTGGCACACAGCACCGCACTGCAACATGCAAAGTAGACGACCCTAACTATTACCAATGTACTAACTGCGAATGCCAGGGTCATGCCTCATGGAGCAGAGAATGCCCCACCTTCATCAGCAAATGAGAAAGCTTCAAAAGCCAATCCAAAGACTCAAAATACCGATACTTCCCCACCGACGACCCACTCACATGGGAGACGCTAGAGAACAACACTGAGCAACAGCCCAAACCACCAAGACAACCAGCATGGACCCAACCAGTAACGGACACCAACACCCACAGCAACTACGGAAGACTCCTAACGAAAATACCTCAACCCCAGACCCAACCTCAACCCCGACAACCCATCATCCAACAAGAACAGCAAAACCAGCAGAAATGCCGCCAGCCACACACAAACCCAAACAAGATCCTGATTGGACTCAACTATCAAGCTTGCCTAATGGATAACTGGCTGAATTCACAACCAACGAATGAGAACAACACGGCCGCACCTGCACACGAGAATACAACCTCACCCCCTCAAACCTCCTCTGCCAACACCACTCCCCTGTGGTTCCCCCCTTCAACCCCAGACACCAACTCCAAAAGCCACCTCTCATCAGGCTTTGCATAATGCAGGACAACCATAACGAACAACCTCCTCACTCTGACTTTAAAATATGGCAGCAAAACTTACGAAAATCTTCTAGCACCTGGGAGCATATGCTCCGAAACCTCAACCCTGAAAAGTACGACCTCGCATGCATCCAAGAGCCCTTCCTCAACGCCATGGGACTTGCGAACGCCTCCAACCTGCGACGATTCTGGGATGTGATATATCCCACCAACCACCATGCAAACCCTGAATGATCGCAAACCATCCTACTCGTCAACAAGAGGCTATCTAAGAACAACTGGCACATTATCCCGCTTGACACACCCAACATCACAGCCATCAAGATTCACAGAGACTTCAGAAAGGTGCATATTTATAATATTTACAATGCCTGTGATCATTCAAGAACAATCCAATTCCTGGAGAGACACATAATCTCCGAGGAGGCTGCCCTCCGCAACCTCCCCCACACTAACACTAAAAGCAACATTGGAGCAGATAATGCCCACATGATATGGATGGGCAACTTCAACCGTCACCACCCCATGTGGGAAATGACTAGCAACTCTCACTTATTCACCACGGTGAACTTAGATGCCACGGGCATACTAATTAATCTCCTCGCAGAATACAACCTCACCCAAGCCCTCCCCCCCAGCAAAGCGACCCTCAAAGCCTCAAACACCAAGAACCACACCCAGCCAGACAACGTCTTTTACTCTGCCAAAATTGAACAGATGTTCACCAAATGCTCTGTAGAATATCAACTATGCCCCATAATCACTGACCACTTCCCCATTATTAGTATCCTAGACCTACAACCCAAACGCATCATCACTGCTCAACGACCAAATTTCAGGAATGTAGAATGGGATGAATTTAGAGAAGCCCTTTCCTCCTACCTTGATACACAACCTCCACCCGCTGACATTCAATCTATAGCTGAATTCAAAGCTGCTTTCGCACACCTCACTCAGTCCATTGCCAAAACCGTGGAGGACCACATACCGAAGACCAAACAATCACCATACACCAAACGATGGTGGTTGAACAAGCTCGATATTGAATGAAAACAAGTACACAAACTCAGTAAGAAAGCAAGAAACCTCCTAGCTCGACGACAAGATCCCATCCATGAAGAGTTCCACCTCGCCCGCAACTGATTCTCGGAAAACATCAAGAAAGCGAAGAAAGAACACTGGGAGGAATGGCTTGAGGACATCACACCCGCCAATATCTGGGATTTCCATCACTACACATCTAGCAACCCTTTGGAACAAATCCACACCAGGATCAAGACACTGAAAGACCCATGAGACCCCAACGGAATGAACACCACACAGGACAACACGAGGAAAAGTGAACTCCTCTATGACGTATTCTTTCAACCGCCACCTGAGAACGAGCATGTTGAGCCAAATTTCACTTACAATCCTCCTATCTGCGAATTTGCACCAATCACTAACAAACAAATCACCCGCACTATAGATAAACTCTCCCCGTACAAAGCCCCAGGACCGAACAGCATATGTAATTGTGTATATAAGAAATGTACTGACCTCCTAGTGCCATACATGGGGCCCATTTTCTATGCCACATCTGCACTCGAACATTACCCCGAAGACTGGAAACTGTCATCAACGGTAGTCCTACAAAAACCAGGAAGACCAGACTACAGCTTACCGAAAGCATACTGTCCTATCACTTTGCTCGACACTATGGGTAAGATCCTCTCTTCCTGTGTAGCTGACGACCTCGTATACATAGTGGAGCACCATAACCTTCTCCCACCGACGCACTTTGGAGGACGACCAGGAAAATCAACAGTAGATTCCCTACATCTACTAACAAAATTTGCAACAGATGCATGGGCCTCAGTGGAGCCTTTTGTATCAATACTGTTCTTAGATGTCAAGGCAGCATTCCCCAGTGTAGTCATCAACCACATGCTACACAACATGAGACATGCAGGAATCCCGCTGGAATATATTAACTGGTATGGCAAATGACTAAGCAACAGATCAACGACCCTGCACTTCAATGACTATAATTCCGACCTCTTCAATGTCTCAAACAGGGTCGACCAAGGCTGTCCCTTATCGGTAATAGGATTCTTATTCTACAACTCTCCTATACTACGTGTAGCTAACACTGACCCGCAACGCAGAGAACTCAGCCTAGGATTCATAGATGATATAGCACTGGCAGCATGAGGCAAAGACTACAAAGAAGCGAATGGTAAACTCCAGAACATGATGGAGAAACAAGGAGGCACTTTAGAATGGGGCAAAGACCACAATGCTGATTTCAAACTAGATAAAACGGCCCTGTTATGCATCTTGCGAAAATGAATCGCCGACCCCAACCATAGAAGCAAGACCCTCCCAGTTCCCCAACCATCAATCACCATCCGCAACCACGTCATAGAACCATCCTGATTGCACAAGTTCCTCAGTGTGATCATCGATGACAAGCTCACCTTCAAAGAACACGCCACGTATGCACTGGCAAAAGGAATGCGCTACACAATGGCATGTCAGAGAATGACACGAGCAGCAAAGGGAGTTCATGGAAGACTGCTGAAGAAGCTATATGAAGGTGTAGTGGTTCCTAAGATGCTCTACGCAGCCGACGTTTGGTGCTCAGGACTGATTGTGAAAGGGTGGGGAAAAAAGAATGCAGGTTGAGGAGCACGAGGTTTTGCCTCAAAGATGGAGAGAGTCCAATGGATGGCAACAACAATGATCACGGGGGGATGAGAACCACCACTACTGATCTTCTCGACGCACATGCTAATATCCTTCCTTTCCAGCAGCTACTGTGCAAAGAGTGCCATAGGGCTACCCTACGAATGATAATGTTAGGCAAGACACTGTCATATACCAGATTCCAGACCTTGCTAGACCTCCATTCCTCATCTCTGCTGTTAATTCCATTCCCACCTCATTCGTCATGCACTCTGCACCTCAGCAGGACCAGCCCTGCTACCTCTATCCAAATCCCACCCTGTAACTCCGGAACTCCGGAACTCATCTACACCTATCTCCAGACTTAATCTTCTGATCCCATTATACCATTGTGCATATCATATCTCAGTAGGATCAGCCCTACTATGTCCGTCCACATCCCAACTCTGTTTCCAGACATCCAGATCTCTGCAGCTAGTCCGACCCCTAACCCCTATATCTCCGGACATCCAGATCTTATCTATATATCTCCGGATCTATTTCCCACGCTCCGGTCCATATCTCCTTTTAGGCATCATTGCTTCTCCAGCCCTCAGATATGTTCATATCCAACTTGTTATGTTCCGCTCCCCTGTTTTCATCTCTCTTCTCCATTCTGTTATGTTCCATCCACCTATTTCATCTCCAACTCCATTTTGATATGTTCCACTATACTTACTAATAAGCTTTCTCCATTCTCCGTACATAGCCTTGCACTGTGCTGACTGTGGTTTCCATACAAAACCTACAGTATATAAACCTCTGTAAATCTCGGTATTTCCTCAGTTCGAATATTAACTTAGTTCCTGTCCATTCTGTCTTCAGGACTTTGGTCCATCTTAGTCCTATCCTTCCTCAGGCCTAGGGATTGATTCCCTAGGCCAGAGTTTTGCCTCTCTGGCACTTACTCTCTCTCCACTCAAAGACCAACTCCTGACCAACTCCATCTCTACCTTAGGTAGTCCAACTCTGTTCATTTCTACTCCAGACCTTGTCCATAGTAGCCCTTAACTATTATTCCATAAACCCTGGAGCTATGTGCATAGTAGTTCCATTCCTTCTATGTGAATCTCTGCTCTACTCTGCCTATATCATTCTCTGCTCCGCTCTGCCCATCTCATTCTCCACTCCACTCCACCTGTCCTAATCTCTGCTCTGCTCCTCTTGTCCTAATCTCCACTCCGCTCCTCTTATCCTAATCTCCGCTCTGCTCCTCTTGTCCTAATCTCCACTCTGCTCCTCCTGTCCTAATCTCCGCTCTGCTCCTCCTGTCCCAATCTCCGCTCCGCTCCTCCTGTCCCAATCTCTGCTCTGCTCCTCCTAGTCTATTCGGCCTGGACTTTGTTCCCTGCAGTCCCTTCTCTGTTGGTCTCTATTCAGGACTTGTGTGGAATAGTCCATACACTTCTCCCTACTAAGTGGACGAAGCTCTGCCGGAGTTTCCCGTGCTGTTCCGGAAGTCCCACCTGTACTCCATCGGAACAACCTACCTCAGAAGTCCTCTGGACTTCATTGTTTTTCCACTGGACTTCCTCTGAAATTAAGGGCACATACTCGGGTAAGGGGCACAGTGCACGAGCTGAGGCCAAGCCCCTCTGAATTAGTCCCCCTTAAGCACGACCTTAACAGACACACCCCCTCCACAAGGGAATTTGCACAGTGTACAATTCATGTACCAGAAGGAACTTCGAAAGCTGCAAAAGACACCCATTCCCACTACATTGCTTGCTCAATGAATTCAAACTTGACCCACACACCATCAAGACCATCAATCTGACACGTCACTACCCCAAATGGACCCCTGACATTACCACGGAGATGGCAGGAGACATGACCACAGCAGCCAGAAATGATGCAGCAGCAGAAGAAGACCTGTGAGTATACTCGGATGGGTCAGCCATTGATGGAGGCGTGGGTGGAGCAGCAGTGCTAATGAAGAACGACGAGATGGTGAGGGAGAGACAGTTCCACTTGGGAAGTGACTGCGAACACACGGTCTATGAGGGCGAGCTGGTTGGAATGATACTGGCTATAGAGATGCTGAGGGAAGAAGGAGGAAGAGGAACCATGTCCCTGGGCATTGACAACCAGGTGGCCATCTGCGCCACCAAAGTGTTCATCTCCAAACCTGGACATTATTTCATGGATAAGTTCCATGACGATCTACGCAAGCTCATCCCAGTACATGATGACCGCAAGCTAACGGTGCGATGGACACCCGGCCACCAGAGGATACCAGGAAACGAAGCAGCAGATGAGCAAGCCAAGAAGGCAGCAAGAGGAGAGAGCAGCGCACCTAAGGAACTCCCAAAGTCCCTTCTCGCTGCAAGGAACAGCGCCAAAGCCACCCTACCAATCAGCAAGTCAGCGCTAAAGCAGCAATTCAGAGGAGCAATCAAAGCCAAAGCGGCGGCCATCATGAAGGACTCACCGCGCTACCAATGACTCCACGAAATCGATGCAACAGCCCCATTGAAGCACTTCTCCATGCTAGTAGAAAAGCTCCCGCAACAACACTCCTCCCTGCTATTTCAACTCTGCACAGGACATGCCCCACTGAATAAGCACTTACACTGAATAACGAAGGTTCCCAGTCCAATCTGCCAGCAATGTCACCGCCATGAAGAAACAGTCCATCATTTCCTACTCACCTGTCCGCAATACACCAGACAACAACTCACACTGCAAAACGAGATCGGCCCCCAAGCCAACCACCTCAAGAACTTGCTAAGCAACAGAAAGTGCATCAAACCCCTGCTCCGCTTCATAGTGAGCACACGCAGACTGGAGCAGAACTTTGGAGATGTGACACCCCCCGCAGACGATGAAACAGATGAATGAAGAAAATGCATGAACCCCAAACCCTATCGCCTTTAGCTGGCTTTACCTGTCCTTGTGTCACACCTGGACCAATGAATGCATCCCAAATGACATTCTCGAATCAAATGTAAATGAACACGTAAATACTTGTATGTTTTGTCTACCATAGGGCATCGCCCCAACAGACAATCAACACTGATTAAAAAAAAAAAAATCATGTTGGACAGTGGATAAAGAGACTGGATGATGTATCCCTATTTTAGGGCTATAGTAGTATATTGATGTATCTATATGACATTATGGGCTCATCCATCAATCCTTTCATAGGTCTCATCCATTACAACAAATTCATCGAGATCCGCAACACTCTCAATGGCCTCGAGGGAGAAGAGAAACTCGTGTTAGAGACTTTCATGTTTGACATACTTGACATCGCAAATACACAGTGTTGCTGGAGATGATGATACCCTATAGCTATGATTCTGTTTGATAATCTTGATAATCACGCAATCATGACATAAATTGCACTTACATCCTGGTCAGGGTCCAAATTAAACCAAAAATGCGTATTTACGAACACAGACCTGAGCTAAACCAAAACGGAATTGCTCAGAAGCAGGGTCAAAAGGTAGTTCGACCAACTCGAATTTTTAGATGAGTAGTATTATTTAATATTAGTGTTCCAGGTTTTCTCACCCTTCTTGCTTCGTACTACCGCGTAGTACTTGCAAGTCCTCTACTCCTCGACGAGTCACGACACTTTCGTTTCGTCGCACCCGCCCTCCGCTCCCTTACAGCAGTCATCGTCTCATATGACTTTGAAAAGCAAACTTCGATTACAACTGATATCTTATACTCGATGCATCATTTTCGACTCTGGCAAGAATTCTGCGAAATTCTGTATAATGACTCATGAGCTGCTGAGGCCCACCCGCCCTCACGGCTCATCATGGACATTCTCCACAGGTTCGAAACGGTGTTTCGGGTCGCAAAAACCCGCAGGGTTTTTGAGCCCAAATAGCTACAGAATAGCATTGCTCCCATTTGTACAAATCAGATATATTCGTCGAACCGAATCACCGATAGATCTGATTTCTTCATCGTCAGTGGTCACCACGAAATCTATCAGCAACGCATAGACTAATACTAAATGAAATCCTTTCGCGAGCTCATCGTTCAACAGAAGAAGTGTCACATTGTCGCTCATTGAGCCAGCTATTCTAGCTCCAAAATGAATTCGCGAACTAATCTTTCAAACGCTGGTACGGCTTTGCTAACTTCAAAACCGGAATTTCAAGGGTCGACAGGCGCTATTTGGTTCAATCTCGAACTCACATCCGTTCCCCTGTTCGGTATCAGTCCCCACCTTTAAAATCCCAATCATGCCAGACGCTCATTTCAACCTTCCTTGTCACCATGACCCTCAACAGATCCTTCTCCACCCGCTTCTCCTCCAAGAGTCAGGCCGTAAGCATCTGCGAGTGTATGTAGAATACTACCACTCACATTTCACTTAGAATGGTTCAGTACCCTCCGATGCCACTCCTTCGACGAGCGACACTGGCACGGCGAAAGCCTTTGCACACATCAAGGACCTCGTATGTTAACCCTCAAAATTATTCACTCAATAATTCATTTCTTTAGATCAAACGCCCCATCGAAGAAATAAACGAGTCCGCCCTCGTCAGTCCTCTACCTTACCTTCGCTCCATACAATTTAACCTTGCCTTCTAGTCCGCAGCTCTTGATGCCATAAACCATGCAGGTGCAACCGATGACCGCAAGATGCTCGTAAGTCTATTCACTCCCAGCACACAACTTTTGATTCATTGTCTGCAAAGTTGGAACACTTGTTGTCATTCATGGCCAATCACCCTTCAGGAAAACTTTCCGGTATGGCTCGCACTTTCACCATCAAGACCCGTAAGTAGCCCCTTCTCTCCTCAGTAAATCACGTCCCATAATTTTGTCATAGTGTACAACGACCTTGCCCACCCCCCCGCTACATACATTGGGCCCGAGTATCAGTTCCGTGCTGCTGATAGTTCAGGCAATAACCCCGATGCTCCAAACCTCGGAAAAGCCAGTACACCTTATGCCCGGTCTGTTCAAGGAACAAACCCTTTACCACGCAACCAAATGCCCGACGCCGGTCTCGTCTTTGATACCCTCCTTCGCAGAGAGAAGGTACGCGTGTTCGTCTGTATCTCCCTCAATCTCTCA
>MU179315.1:16273-35683 GCA_016767475.1 Suillus weaverae
TGCGCTCACGAAGAGCGAACCGGATCTTCAGCAATGGACATTCGGGAGGCGAGTGATCTTGGAACCTACAACTGGTCCTACTGCTTACATTTCCTTGCAGCCTTCAGCGCGAGACAGAAGGTCCTAACAAGGGATCGTTCAAGGACTCTGATCTTGCGAGTTTGCTCCAGGGCGCGTTAGTGACCAACATATTTTATCTTGTGCTAAAATTGACGTATTCTCTCAGGACCTCCCATTGTGCTGCTAGCTTCGGTGCTCGTGGCACGCCCGCAATCATGCGTCTCCACGAGATTATGGGTATCGAGACCAACCGAGCATGGGGCGTTTGCTCGCTCAATGACTTTAGGAAGTTCCTTGGCTTGAAGAGTGAGTGGTTCAGCTCCAACATCTCTCGTGGATGCTTAGTGTTCTGCAGCATACTCCAGTTTCCTGGAATGGAACCCCAACCACGAAGTTGCAGACGCCGCTGAAAAGCTCTATGGTCATATTGACAACTTGGAGTTGTACGTCGGCCTCCAAGCCGAGGAGAGTAAACCTCTCGTCGAGGGTGCAGGTCTCTGCCCAGGCAAGACCCTTTCATTCAACATATACTCGTGAATGCTCATGTGTTACAGGGTACACCATCTCCCGTGCCATTCTCTCCGATGCATTCGCCCTAGCGCGTGGTGACCGCTTCTACACACAGGACTTCACGCCCTACAATATGACCGCCTGGGGTTTCGCCGATTGCCAGCGGGACCCTGAAGCATACGGGTTCGGGTCCACCCTCGGTCGTCTCTTCCTCCGCACGCTGCCTAACGATTACAGCAAAGACAGTATCTACACATGGTTCCCTCTCGTCCACCCCGAGTCGATGGAAAAGTACTTGAAGAACCTTGGGAAGCTTGACGGGTATGATCTCGCGAGGCCCAGGCCGAGCGGGCCTGTTACTACTATTAAAGGTTATGTGGAGGTTGGCCATGTGCTGCGAAGCACTGATAAATACGTATCAGAGTACGTCGAACGCGCAGCAGAGGTCGTGAAGGGCAAAGGGTACGTTACACCCGACTCGCTTGGCTTGGATCAGCGCTGACGGGATAGGATAAATAGGTTCTTTACGGCATCTGCAAACGGCGTTGAAGAGCAGAAGCGATTCATCAGTGCGCTTGCTCCTTCCCCAGAAGCCATCAGCGCGATCGGAAAGTACTTCAACAACAAGACGAAGGAGCTCATCGAGCTCCATTCGTTCTCGTTGATCGGACAGAGCACGCGTGCTGTTAACATCGTGAGGGATGTGTTGAAGTTCGTACCGTTGAATTGGGCTGCTACGGAAATTGTACGTCTATTAATTTAGGAGGACGATGCGGGGTGTCGACTTGTTTTATGTGCGATCGTATTGCAGGCCGGTATTCCGCTCAAGACGAAACAACATCCTCGCGGTGTATTCACCGAGTCTCAGTTGTTTGATATGCTTGCAGAGATTTACCAGTCAGTCTTGCATGCCTTTTTCCTTTTCCTGATGATCGTTGACGTTCGTTCCTTCAAGATTCGTCTTCCTTGAGGTTGAGCCAGCGAACTATATGCCGATGAGGCAGAGGGTGAAGGAGCACGTGCAGGAGCTGACGCATCTGATCAAGGCTGCTCTTGGGGGTGCTGGGAGCAAGCTGCCGTTTGCTGGGCTGATCGGCACGATGTCTGGTCTGTTTGGCAAGAAGAAGAACCATAATGAGATCGTGAAGCGCTTGTTTGACCTTGGGTATTCGACGGAGCAGGTCGTGAACTCGATTCTGGCGTTGTTGGTCGGGGCTACTGTCGAGATGTCTCTTGGTACGTTGTTGTTTGTCCGTTCATAAGTGAGGCTGATGGGACTGTAGCTTTGACGAATGTCGTCAATTTGCTCCTTCATAAGGAGTATGATTCGGAGGTCACCATCGAGGCGACTAAGAAAGTGGATGCTAAGGACCTTGGTAGTTTGACTGCTTATATTACCGAGGCGCTCAGTATGTGTTTCGTTCTGACTCATGGGCTCATTTTCTGACGGAGAACTCAGGAATCGACCCACCATTCGCTTGTGTCTACCGTATCGCGAAACAAGACGAGTCCATCGAGTCGTTGAACGTGAAGCAAGGCCAACGTCTGTTGCTGCACATCGCCAGTGCAAACATGAACGTAAGTCAACCACTAAAAGCCCACCACGAAGTCACCTCACACAGAACCCAACCCAACAGGAAGACGCCTTCCCCAATCCCCGCATCCTAAACGCCACCCGCGAGCCGCGCGAATGCTACCTCCCAAAAGACGGCTGCTTCACAGTCCTAGGGGACGAATTAGCATCTACGATGATGGCTGAAGTCCTCCGCGCGGTCGTGTCTCTCGAGAACGTGCGCCGTGGGCCTGGACAGTCGGGTAAACTTGTGCGGTTCTCGGACACGGCGCTTCCGATGCTGCATTATGCGTATTTGAATGAGAAGATGTTGCATAGCCCGTGGCCGAATTCGATGGTTGTTAATTATGATCAAGTTGCCAAGTGAGGTGATGATGCATGATGTGCTGTGATACCCCTTGGTTGTTTTTTGCGTACTATGCGTGTTATATCATCTTAATGTAACTTAACTTTTTGATTTGATTGTGTCTACTTGGATCGTGTACCACAAGCAAGGTTTAAAACTCAGTTAGGGTCTCATTGCGCTCAACATTGTGCCTTGGGCATTGGCATTGGGCGTTTCAACTTCGAAATTTGGATTATCATTCATGTCAGAGACTCAGAAAACTTCCGCTGCTCGGGCACCATTTAACAATCCTGACCATGATTTTGTCCTCCGCTCCGACGATGGCGTCGACTTTCATAATTTCAAGCTCATTCTTTCGCTCGTTTCACCCATATTCAAAGACATGTTCACGCTACCACAGAACGAATCAGAGCCAGCTGTACCTATCATCCCTGTGACTGAGCACAGCACAATCCTCTACCCCTTACTTCTGCTTTCTTACCCGACAGCCGGTGCAGATCCGACCTTCGATACCATAGATGACGCGAGGGTGGTGATGGAAGCAGCCAAGAAGTATGAGATGGATGCGATTCTGTACCGTATAGGAGATCTCATCGTTGCTCATTTCCTGCCTGTACATTCACTTGATGTCTACGCTATGTCTTGTTTGGCCGGATGGTGGCATCATGCTCGCACAGCCGCGTTCTGGAGCCTGGAGATCGAAGGTCTAGGACGACCAAGCTCTGGGTTTGTTGATATGGGGGCAATCAATGCCTCCGATTACCACAGGCTTCTCAAATACCATTATGAATGTGGTATTGCTGCTCAAGCGGTTGGAAAGACTCTCGAATGGCTACTGTCGACCCCGGACGTCAGTGGCATGCAGATGTAGGGATGCATTGGTTGCGGCAGAGTCGCGTTTGGCAGGCCTACGTTTCAAATTGCCAGTTTCGGAAAGTGGACGGTTACCCCGTGGTTTCAAGAATACCTAGTTGCGAGTGGGAAGGAGTTGGCCGCAAGGCCATGTGAGCAGGCCCTATTGGAGTCGGCATCTTACAATTGTGCCACTGCTAAAGCACGCGAGTGCTTGTTTTGCCGAACCGTCATGGCTCACCATCACTTGCATACATTCCGTACATTCTATATTGCAGAAGTCAGAAAGGTCATTGCAAAGGTGAGTTCATTGATCATTAGCAATTCAGATCTCACCTGAGTACCATAGGTGAAACTGGCTTCTTGACGCTACTGTATCGTAAGCGATCCGTTCACCTTCGGATGTTTACTCGCGCTGACGTCGCACTCTCGACAGTATGGTGTATAGATGTCCATGAGCGAAAGGATCAGTGCGCAGGTCGAAAATGGCTTTTTGCGGAGTAAGTCCTTGACATCCGTTGAATGTCGTGGTGTAAGCAGGTCGCTGGGGGAATTATTTGCGATTGACGGTTCAGCTAGAGCGTGTGGAGGCACCACTGGCATAAACCTTTCCAAAACCTTTTCTTCAGCTCCGAAGCATAAGGCGCAGTATTTTGGATGCCAACAATCCCATGAAAAGAACAGGCAGAGGCCATGGTGGTGAGAGAACAATAGAGGTGTGGTTAGTATAGGCTGGTTGGAGAACTGATATGCAATCTCGAGCAATGCAAGCATATTGGGAATTATGTAAATAATTTCCGACAAAGATAAGAGCAAAATCTGACATGGAAGCGCACATGTGATTAGTTTGAGGTTCGACTTGTTATGGAGGAGTGTTCTTTTGTCATTATTCGATAGCCAACATGACTGGGCGCTGTCGTCAACGAGGACCAGCCTAGCTTATCACTTCGCCTGCCAAACCACTCCGAGATCGACAAGTCTGACTAGTACATATGTACGTCCAATGTACGTCAAGCCCTTACTTCAAAGTTCAAGCTTAAAGGTGCGCTAACTATAGGTGTCCCTATATATAAGCAGACTAGTAGGAGTTACTGCCAATTTCGAATTCCTGGTTTCACTCCGTTCAATTAATGTTAATTATTGTGATGCTCAATGCTCATTATCCACATCCGACGCCCTGGCATGCATGGTCGACCTTGCTAGCAACATTCGGCCTTCGAAGGGCTTCGACAATATCGCTGGCTTTTCCAAACTTTGAGGTCGTACGATGCGATCTATGTAACTGAATGATTTCGTTCGCAAGACGGCACTACTAAGTATTAATAGTGTTCGGGATTTACCTGACGCCCGTCTCTTGGCCCACTGCAGATAAGCTTCTCCCCACTTAGTCTTCCACCACAATGAAAGAGAGACCAACGAAAGCACGTACAGGAGAATTCGACCACCAGGATACTCGCCGTTTCAAGCATACCCGCAGCGGTATATGGGATATCTACGAGGAACGCCAATCAAATTTGCCGCGCATACCAGTCTCATCAATATCGGAGACATATACGCTGATAATCCAAAGCGTACCGCATCTAGTTCGCATGTTAAAGGATGTATTCGGCATCAGACGATGCTCCATACTTCTCTCCGCATACCTGGCAGTAGAAGTTTTAGCTTCCCTCATACCCGCTGTTTCCCTGTGGTACGTCGCAACGATGTAGACGACTTCCCTGTACATTCATAACGTCATTGCGCAGGTACTCCGGACAACTGCTCCGCCTTGTAATGTTCTTTCTACTTTCATATGTAGTGCTAACTTATCTCCCACTAGGTAGAGAGCGCAATGGAGACACGTACTGTGGACACAACAGTGCTCGTACATTTTGCGGTAGCACATCTTATATGCACATTCGCTATGCGCTTTCTCAGATACTCCCGATCCTGCATAACACCCCCTCTGAGCTTGTACATCAAACAATTCTACCATGGGCGCATGTTCCACTCAGCCGTCCGCCTCGACCTACCCGCACTTCATACTCTTACTCGCTCGAACGCACTGCAAGAGCTCGGCTGTGGGTTGGCTTATTGGAACACTTCTTCAATTTGGGACACTATCGAAATATCGACGGACATCACAAAGATATTTATTAGTCTGCTCTCTCAGCTTTTGGTTCTGATTACAGTCATGTGGGAACAACAGGATGGTCTGCTTCTTGTGGTTCTCAGTTTTTTGCAATATATATTGCCCTGGGATAGCACAGGACTGGCGATGGTCAGATCTTTGGGTAGGTCAACGGCCGATATTCCAAGCCTTTGTCTAAGCCAGAGATGTAGTTTGGGCCGCGACAACGACCAATAATGATTTTATTCGCATGCAAAGCCTGATAAACCTCGTTACTGGGTCTAGTCACCGCCAGGAGCTTGTTGCAGGCAACCTTGGCGAATTCGTCGGTGCACGTACGTCAATGCGCCTTGCCGGACAATCTTATGCTGACTCTGTCGAGACCAGAATTTCGCGAAGCAGCTCAACGTGTCGGTCACGATGCGGTTGTATTTCCAGAGCTGAAACAATTTCGTTCTTTCAAGGACTGTCTGAGCATCGCGTTTATCCTTCAAGAGACAATGCATATGCTACCTCAGGTACTTCTAATTGACCTCGGAGTTGACGAAGCTGACAAAGTCAATTAGATTGTCCTCACCTTTCGCGTCCTGAAAAATCCAATGACCACTCCCATCTCCCTGGCGTCACTCATACTTATCAAGCAAGTCTTTCAACCATTCAGTAACACAAATTTCTTGTTATCCATTCCGTTATCTGCTCTTGCGAACAATTTGTCCGAAATACGCAACCTATATGAGATAGAGAACTTACAAAATAAGGTTGTGGATGGCACGGAACCGTTCCCTGAGAACCAACAGTCTCTCACGAGTGGTATTTCTGTCGAGTTCAGGTTGATTACTATTCATTACTTCATAGAATCACTTCTAATGCATGTATGTCAGGAATGTTTCGTTCCAGTACCCTGGTGCGGACAGGTATGCTCTGCGGGATGCATCGTTCAAGATTGGGGCTGGCCAGCTTTGCGTAAGTACCTCCACTTTTGTGGTGCTCTCTAATCGCGATAGCAGGTCGTTGTTGGGGTGAACGGCTCTGGAAAGAGTACGATCCTGAAACTGATCTCCCGCACCTACGACCCAACAAAGGGCACCATCCTCATCGACGACCGAGACATCAAAACCATCAGACTTGCTGACCTCCGTGCTGCCATGTCCATCCTCTTCCAAGACTACACACAATTCCCCCTCTCCGTGAGCCATTCTCATGCACTCCGGAAGCAACATCTCTAACGCACACGCAGATGCGCGAAAACATCGGGCTTGGCAACCCCGCCCTCGCACATGACGACGACAAGGTTCGCGAAGCCGCCCGTCTCGGCGGCGCAGAAGACTTCGTTGATGAGCTCCCTGACGGATTCGATACCTACCTCGAATGTCCAGTGTATGATTTCTATGGGAACCTCCCCGAAGGCACCACGACGCTCTTCGGGTATCCCGTCGACCTCTCGCATTGGGATCCCACCGACGATATCCATATTTCCGGGCCTCCAGTCCTCCAAGTCAGCCGCGGACAGGTGCAGCGGCTCGCAGTGTAAGTGACCATACCTTGACTTTTCAGGTGTCGGTGTCAACTGTTCAAATAGCTCCCGTACATTCATGCGCTCATTGGTTTCCGAAATTGAGTCTTCCGCTGGCATACTGTTATTCGACGAGCCGAGTGCCTCCCTGGATCCTTTGGCTGAACATGGTGCGCTGCCCTGTTTATTTGAGATGCCAATTTGGATATAGTAATAACTGGTGGAAATAGATCTCTTCGAACGTCTACGCAAGTTGAGGGGCGACAAGACCATGTTATTCTCCACTCACCGATTTGGAAATCTCACCCAACATGCAGACCTCATTTTGTGAGTTTCCGTCTGCTCGAACACCGATGCTCGCTGATGTGGTTACCGTAGGTACATCGACGAAACTGTCCAAGAAAAAGGGACGCATGATGAACTAATGAAGAAAGGGGCAGAGTATGCTCGTATGTGGAATCTACAAGCGAAACCTTTCATTTAACGACCAGATCCTGAGACCACAATGATACCGATTACTTTGTACTACTCATCCTCACGCATACGCCAATGTGCAGTCGCGTAAGTAATGGTATGACAGGTGATAATGATACGAATAGAATCCGTTTGCTACTAGATTTCAATGTGAACTATCAGGGTCCCAGAGGTATGCTGCTGCTGCTTCAGGCGGCTCGAGTGTACTCTTTCAGACTAGTATGCGAGCGAACCAGGATCACTAAGTGAAGAGTCTCCGTGCCTCAAGGCCTCGAATCCGCAACAATCCAGGGCAGTCTGATCTCATAGCATCATGCGCAGCAGCGACAGCGCTCAGTGCGTATATACACTAGTACTCAGGTTCAACAAACATGTTCCAAACTTCCACACCGCATCTTGCTTGGAATTTTGACGTGTGTGACGCGTCCTGGCATTTCAAAACCTATCTACGACAGTCCTTGCTCGATTTTGCGCTGCCGGTCCCACCTTCTAGGCGCTCTCTGCTACCACGTCTGCTACCCTTGGGATCATTCCGCCCCTCGCAGACCACCGTGACACCGGTGGCACTGCCCGCTTAGGTAAGCTTCCTGGACGCAGTGCCAATTTGTTCGCCGCGCCGAAGTCTTAATATCCTAATTACTACTAATTAGCTATGTTCGAACTTCGTTCTGGAACTTCCGGTCAATTGTAAGAGACTGCCACATCGTTCGAATAGACTCATGACTGAGTTGAAACGTGCCTTATAATGTCCTGAGTGTCGTTCAATTGCAAGATAGCGATGCCGAACTACGACACATGCGTCAGCATCGACTGTGGCGCAGCACCAAACCGCCGGCAGGTGATGTGGTCTTGACACCCACGAAGTAGATGGTACTAGCATACCGCATGGCATGAGGTCCACCACGTATTTATAACTCCCTGTCTTCTTGCTGTCGTCCTCCTGTATTAATCTTTTGCTATATATCACCGCCAAACCCCCCTCGCCTAATCACTGCCAGTCGTTCCATCATGCCAGACGTTCATCTACTTGTCTTGATCCATGGAATGTGGGGAAATCCTTCTAATCTCGCTCATGCGAACAAAATCATCCGCGAGGTGAAGGGCGAAGTCGAGGACAGCGAAATCAAGCTTGAAGTTCTTGTCGCTGAAACTAATAAGGATGAATCCACATATGACGGAATTGACTGGGGAGGTGAAAGAGTGGCTGAGGAGGTAATTCTATTAGTATTATCGTCCACAAATATGAGCATTCTTAGCGCGCATAAACCAGATTCGACAGAAAACCGCGGACCTAGAGAAGGAAGGTCGGAAGGTGACTCGCTTCTCCGTCACCGGTTACAGCCTTGGTGGCCTCGTTGCTCGCTATGCCATTGGGTGCGTGTGAGAGTCCCCGCTCTTGCAGATGATCTAATGAGCAAACCTAGTGTCCTTCACCAGTCGAAGTTTTTCGAGACGGTCAAACCCGTGAATTTTAACACTTTAACTACCCCACACATCGGCATACCCAGATTCCCTTCAACGTTCTCCTTGATATCTTCATTTCTGGGACCAAGGCTTCTTTCCCGTTCGGGCGAGCAGTTTTTCTGTGTCGACAAATGGTCGCCACGAGGAAGGCCACTCATAGAGGTCCTTGCTGATCCTGATCGCATTTTTTATCAGGCATTGATATTATTTCCTAATATTAGAATCTACGCCAATGCGTAAGCTCAAACATCTCGCATTCGTCTGCTATCCCTGACTATGACCCCAGTATCAATGACTTGACTGTACCATACGTCACTTCTAGCATCAGCGCAGAAGACCCCTTTGGCGAGTACGAGAAGAATGGCATTCAAATGTAATTGCCTAGTTCGTGTTGCATGAGGTGATTCTGACCATATCTTAGTGATTTTCACGAGAAGTACAAGCATGTCATCAAATCTTACTCGGCGCTTCCCTTATCATCTACAACCACGAAAGAGCCGAAAGGCTGGTTCGAGACTATCCGTAATATACGCCCTCCATTACCTCCACGATTCCAAGCCGAGTTTCCTTTGAACTTGGTATGTAAATATCTTCTGGATTCACCGCCTTATCTCATAGCGACGATATAGGCCGTTTACACTCTCCTACCGATCCTCTTCCCAACATTTATCTGCCTTGCTCTCATCCGCATATCTTTTCAATCGCACCAGTCTCGTGGTCGACTAAGGCATCTCGAAGCGCAATCAACCAGAGATAGACTTGTTCACATCATCGGCAAACTGGAGAGCGAGCTCGAAAGCGTCGCAGTTGATTTATACGACGACCCTGCTGGCACGCCCGTCGTCACATCGCCGATACCTGGTGCTGACCTTGCTGATGAGAGCAGCCCTGCCGAGCCTACGAAGGGACAAGGAAAGAAATCGCGATCAAAGCCGCCTCCATACCAACCTTTGTTGACACCCGGTCAACTTCAATGCATAGAGAATCTCAACAAGATACCGCAGTTGAAGAAAGAGCGAGCCTTTTTTGAGGGCGTACGCAATTCTCATCCAGTGATAATCTGTCGTGACTCCAAGATGTTTAAGCATCATTTAGAGGGCGAGGGCGTGTTACGACACTGGGCGGATCACTTCGAGCTGTAGCTTTTATTGTGTTTTCGTTGTATTGGTTACTTACAGGTAGAGCATTTACAGAGACAATATTGTTAATAGATTGACGCTCGTGATGGTGCGTCACAGCGTGCTGTCATTCGGAGGCTTTTAATTTTGTAATTCTTTGTCTCTCGATCTCTGTCGAATCCCGACAATAAGTCGTTGCATAGCGATCATGAAAGGGCTTTCAGATCGGTCGCGTGCGATTTCTTCAACCTTTGTTTCGCAAAGGCTTATAATCTACGCGACTCGCCACTGTCCTTCGGTCGACTGTTCTTCTGGAATCTCGTTTGTCCAACACTATGCCCGCCATTCGACGCGGGAGTACATACCTCGATGTCTCCACGACAGTGCACACACCTGAGGGGCGTCTTAAACTCGATAAACTTTGCGCTGGTCGCAAACTTGCGCAACAGAATGGTGAGTAGCGTTTTTACTTTGAATCCGACCTGCCGTGAACGCGAGTCTGCTATACAGCTGTCTGTACCGCTTTGCTATTCATTTGCGATGAACATCGCAATCTTGGTTCCGCAGATACCTTGAGCGTATCCTTTGAGGAATTCAAGACTACAAGTTCGTCTGTTAAGTTCTGTTCCTTTTTCGCCCCGTCTCACTGTCATCCAGTGAAAAGTCGGGCGAGCGCTGCTGGCTTGAAGTTAGGCTCTTGCCAACATGCTCACTTGCGGCGGGTGCTCACATTCTTCGTAAGACATCTCCCGATTGTGTGAAACTTTTATTAGAACTGAAAACTAACGTCCCCCTTTCATAGTTGGAGCATGGGCACATCGACTTGACCTTTGCCCACAATGGCCGTCAGCGGGATGTGGTACAACAGATCGAAATTCAGTCCAGTTTCTACGACATGCAAGTGCTGGTATATAGTCAATCGAAGATATGCCCTCATGCCGTCGTCTTCTGCTCTGTCACAGTTATCGAGGCTTTCAAGAAGTGCTGGACGGATATGGTACATTATCAGCTCGGGAAAAATACCGTGCATATATGTCGCTTGCAACCAAGGTATTTGGAAAAAATCGAACACCGACTGTGCTCCAGGTAGGCGAGCATGACATCCTCTAGGCTTTTTCCTGACGCCTATTACGAGAGGCAGCTAGATGTGCTTTCCAATATTCCAGAAAATATCAGGATTTGGCATCCTCTTTGCGTCGAGAGAGAGATGCCGCTAGCAGTCAGGCAAACACTGTCTTGGACAACGAGCTTAATGAAGGTGATGACTCGATGGACTCAATGTCAGTAGGCATTTTACATATTCATATTAGTGTTGTGTTATTGCGCATCGTATTTATTATATACAGGCAGGAAGGACCCCATGACAATCGGGTTGTTCCCTTCACACCGTGAGTGCAATTCATAAAGACTCCGCTAGCTCATACACGGTACTGATATTTGATCGCAGTGCTCGCACGCTGAGCTATAGCCACAGTAATGGAGACATTGGCATTGGTCTTCCCACACCCGAGTCACTGCCTCGGCGACAAGTGGTTGTGTCACCATTTACATCCACAGCATCATTCTCCGAAGTCACGTCTTCTGGTAATGATGCTCATAGCCATTCTAATAGGCAGAACCCTCAAACGCCTGGCTCGCATTTCGGCTCTATATCTCTCGCCATTGGCTATTTTACAGGGTTCGTGAGGGGGTTTCGATCGTCATCTCACATGTTCCTCCCAGAGGTAGGCAATTTTGGTTCTCAAAATTACCTGGTAAAGTTTAAGTAATAAAATGCTCAGATATCTTCGCTACAAACACAAGTCACAGATCTGCAAACATCCTTGACTGCTGCCGAAGATGCTCTTCATGCGGCAAACAGGAGCACCCAAGCGTCACAGGAGCGATGCTTAGGCATCCTCAAAGATCTCCACGATGCTCGCATCCACATCACCGATCTCAAAAGTCGCGCTGCAAGGGATGCAGTTGAAAAGGACAGCTTGCTGCAAGAAGTCGGTCATCTCAAGGATGAGGTGTCACGCCTGCAAAGTGGTGTGGAACAAATAACCCGGATTGCACGCGGGGTAGGTTTGTCAATTGTTGTTCATATGCTTGTGCGCTTACCACCCGCATTCGTCGTAGCTGATCCCGCTGTAGTAGTTTAATTTTCGATTGCTTGGTCTCGGATACAGTTTGGACTTGATGAGAAATCACATGTAAATTTAACGACCTCGTGATATGTACTAGCTCTAGGCAGTGAATATTATGTTGATGTCCTGGCCTGTTCCGAATCACACTTGCTTTGCTTTAGATTCTATACTTCTCCGTCTATTTTAATGGATACACTGGATTAATGATTAAGAGGTAGCATACTGTTAGAAGTAATACAACCTAGAGTGCCGGTGAATATTATAATGCTACATCAATAATGATATAAAGTCCCAGACAAAAATATTATGAACGTGTGTGATTCAGAAGCCCGATTTCGCTGCTATCCATGTGTGCGCCTGCGCATAGTTGTGACAACATAGATGCTTCCTCTCGGAATTATTCAGGCCAACATCACACTACGGCGCCGAGAAGTGACAAGGATGAAATCCTTGGGAAGGAAAGAAGCACGCTGGTGTTTGCGAGCAACGCCGGTGATGCGCTTCCATGCACGAACGACCTGGCGTTCAATAAATTTAGTGCATGAAATGCGTGTCTTTCTCCTATAACGATCGAGGCAAAAAAAAGATTAGTAAAAACTTTGGGGGGGCGGAAGCTGTCCTTACATTGGCTTAGATTCAACGATCCAGGTCTCGGAAGTGAGGAATGCATGGTGGGGAACGGCGCGGCTGGTCATGTTGGATGTCGCGACGAGTATGAAATTGTGAATGTCAGGTTTGTTGGGAGGAAGGAAGTAACGAGTGAAAATCACGAATAGCCGTCCCAGACGTCGAGAGCAGAGTTTGACAAGCTGCCGGTAGAGTTTTGTTACACTGATTGTGATGGATAGCGGAGCGAAATGCAACTGATGTCGAAGCAGGTCGAAGCACTCATGGCCAAGGTAAAGTTTTTATACTACCACAGTTCCACAGCAATTGTGCGCACCGTTATGGTCGGGAAAGTTACGCGGAAACAAAAGATGTGCATTGTCCTAGCACCCAAACCCACTGCTGGCACCACGAAAATGTAGGTTCGAACAAAAGCGTTGATTCAGTCGGGTCACGACAACAACACTTGCCTTATTTGGACGAAGCTCATTGTGCTGGCTTTGGCTTGCAATTGTTTGTCTAATAGCGCCACAGCCCACAGCAGGACCACGCATGTCATTTCCACACTTAGGCACGTTTAGCTTGCTAGGTTCGTCCATGTTTATTGCACGATCGATGTCAATCATCCCCTACTTACAAATGAAATGACTTCTAAAGCCAATAGCAACTAATGTTCCTTTCACTCTGTGAATTTCAAATTCATGCCGCCGGTCTGGACGGTACTATTGCTGTAGGGGCTACTCTCAAGCTTCACCGAGGGAGTGCGTTTTCTCGTTATGTTATAAACGCGGGCGGCCGGCTTTAACACCTTGGCTCCAACTGGTGTCGGGGCTGGGCCCTGTGTCATCATCTGCGTCATGCTTACGATAGGGAACACCCGCTCCATCTCAATAGCAGGATCGCACGTTTTTTATTGTTCTTAGAAGTCCAGCTCAAGGTGGAGCTGACTGTGTCTTGAGTTCCAGATTCTCCGTCACGCAATGCACAGAAGGTAGTGTGGAAGACCACCACTGTCCAACAGCGATAACCCCAATACAGCTATAAGCTATCCTTGACAAATGTTTTCCGCCAGCGCACACTCTCTTATCTGCGTTCACCTGCCAGGGCCGATCGTTTTTTGATGGGGCGACGCACGGCCGTGCCTAAACCGCAACCGTTACGAAGGCCGCCCAGCCCCTAAAGAAGGACGAGTCGGATCAAGATCATTTGCAGCCAACTTGTTGTTCAAGTTCCTAGAATTAGCTGTATGTGAAACCAGACGTTGTACGGAAGATTTCTCATTTGCAAAGCAGTTCGGACATTGAACTATTGATGGTTCGCAGTCCTGCTAGGTTGTTGGAGCGTACGTTCTCATTTTTTATGAGTAAACTGCAATATAGGCGACGGTTCGGATGTACCGGCAGACCATAGATTGGTCGGTTTATGTAGTAGAATCCCCCTATTATGTAGTGCAATTTGAAAATGACAAATTTTTCAACTGACTGAGCGTTTGTGCTGAATTCAACTTGTTATCTCAGCCACATCTGTCGGGCTGGTTATCTTCGACAGATATGATGGTCACTAAACTCAAGAAGCCGTTCCTGGTTCGGATTCACATCATTTACGGCCAACAGGATGCTGCCAGTATGTAACGTTTTTGGCGCTGCCTTGTTGTTTCCGCGCGGCCGGAATTAATTGACGCTTATGTCGACGGCCGTGAGTGCTGTATAACGGGAGGCAGGTTGCGGTTGCACCACGGCCTTCAAATCGTCTTAGTACTAGTAGGTCCCTGCACCGACTCTCCCCCTTTTTATATCAACTCAGGTTCACAATCGCAGTACTTCAATACCAAAGGATTGTCTCCCGCAGTGTACTTCAAGCCCACTGTTGAGCACTCGTTCTGCTTGTCTTTCATCCAGGACCCCTCGTTCGACAACGCTCTCCTGATAAAGATACCGGGCGTGTAATTATCATGCCATCAGATCATACTCAATCTGCAGCTTACAACGCTGCTGCGTCCGCACCTTCGAAGGATTCATTATTGAAGACGCCACATGCCACTGACCGGCAGGTCCCACCACGCGTTCATCCCTCTATTCCTTCCAAAGAGAACGTAGGCAGTGCCAGTCGATCTATTTCTTCATCTTCCACTGCATCTCCGGCACTCGACCAGCGTGAAGCATCTGCGGGCACATCCACACTCCTTCCGCAAAATCATTCCAGGCGCAGCAGTCTCCAGTGTCGCTCTCAATCTAAAGACCACACTTCATTTGTGGGGTCTTCTGAGATCAAACGTGTCAATAAATCCAAGGAGAGCTTCTTTGCCAGGTTCTTTCGCAAGCTCATCTCCTGTGTCGGCCTCAATTCCCGAGCTCATGACATTGATGTCGATGGTGTGGCAAGCATTGGGTCAGGTCCTACTCTGCTAACTCACAAGACCGCGGACAATGATATGAAGAAATTTTCTGAAAAAGAATGCACCCTCGCACTAGTAGTTCCGGTAGCACCCTTACAGGAGAAAGGCCAACCTGCTACACCTCCTAAGGACGTGCTACCTATCGCAGAGACTGCGGGCGCCACCAGTGGGGCTGTGCAGCCCCCAGGCTCTTCTGTTCCTGGTCAGGTATTGAAAACTTCTTCGGGTCGCCCGTCCGAGCATGGCACCGATTGGGATGATATTCCGTTTGAGTTAAACGAGGAAGACGAAATGCTAATCAGGAATGGGGGTGCAGGCATTCCCACTGACTCTGTGAGTGGATCCCTGGTTTGATAGATCTATTTCTGACTTGGAGTTTACAGGACGGAAAGCCATGTCCACTTTTGCCACCAATCACGCCTGAACATGCTAGCAAGAAGTGTTTAGTGCTTGACCTGGACGAGACCCTCGTCCATAGTAACTTCAGGGTATATCTTACACTCCGATTCTAGGCCTGCTTTTGACTTGTCTCGCTGTTAGCCCATACCAGATCCAGACTTCATCGTTCCTGTCGAAATCGAACAGCGCTGGCACAATATGTACGTACAGAAGCGCCCAGGAGTGGACGAGTTTCTTCGGCAGATGGGCGAGGTGTACGAGGTGGTAGTGTACACCGCAAGTCTGGGTTCCGTGCGTTTATCACAGGTGGCTGGGTATAAAATTCAACTGATGTCTTTCTCTTCCTTGTTTCGTCGCATTTAGTATGCGGATCCAGTGTTGGACCGTCTTGATATGTACAATTCCGTTTCGCATAGGCTCTTCCGGGAAAGTTGTTTCCGGTATAGAGGAAACTATGTGAAGGTTCGTCTGCTCCCTAGATAAAGTTTCGTATCTAATCATCCTTATTTGCAGGACCTGTCACAGCTCGGACGTTCCATGGCAGATACCATCATCATCGACAATTCGCCGGCGTCATATATCTTCCACTCCGCGAATGCCGTGCCTATATCCTCATGGTTTAACGATCCTCACGATACCGAACTGATAGACATCTGTCCCCTTCTTACAGACCTTAGCGATACGAAAGACGTGCGAAGCGCGTTGAACACGATCTTGTGAAGCCTGGTCATATTTATCATAGACTTGGGGGTGTGCTGGCAGTATTTATGGGACATAGGTGTTGAAACGTTTATGACTTGAATGATGAGACATGACACGTTATGAATAGATCTGGACTCTGCGAGTTGAGAATACATTGTCATAGCAAGTACGAGAAATAATATCAGTGACGCCCCACTATACTGAAAACATTGCGTACTAAGAGTGTATATCATACCTACATGTTTGTTGGTGTTCAAAGCAAGCACAATTCGGGTAGGAAGTATCACAGGGACAGTTGTGCGATAGCGAAGGATAGGTCCTAGCTGCTGGACAGCTGCATCGTGCCCATCTGTTTCACCTTAGTACTCCACATACGTTTCTCCATAGTAGTAGTCTCCATCACCGTAAAAACCGTAATCATCATCATCATCATCTTCCAATGAGTCGTAGTCATATTCGAGGTCGTAATCGTCAAGACTTTCACATCCATCCCAGTGAACGTCGGCTACCACTTCTCGCAACAACCGCACGTCATGGGCACTGATACCCACACATCTAGTGATCGTAAGGTGGTCTAGTGCCCGACCTTCGTTGGCACGATCGATGAGCACGTCAAAGAGATCAGAGGTTCGCGTAAAGTACGAGAAGGAGGGGTCGAACTCCAGGTTGTCAAGGACAAGATGAGAGAGTGCTGGAGAAAAAATTGGTCCCCTTTGTGAGCGCCTGCATACGGACCGCGCTAAACTGTGTTTCCGTGAACGCAAGGATATGATAAGATCTTCGAGAGCCTGGGGTGTTCCTCGCAAGTGAATGTATGCGAGATTAGGAGCAGCACCGCGACCAAGAAGATCAGTCCAAAAACCATCCCAGCAAGCGAAGAAACCTTCGATGTACAAAGCCTCGAGACCCCTAATAGGGACGAGCCGCCACAAGTCGCTAAGGATTGCAGTATTTGTTTCAGCAGGAAAGTCAAAATCAAGAACGACAGGGCGCTCCGCCGCCCACTCCGGATCCAGACAAGTGTCAATCATTGACCCCACCCATGAAGAAGGGTTCCGGATCGTACTATATTGCACATGAATGCGACCAACGCCAAACAGTCGCAGGGAACGCGGGACTCGGTTAAACTTAGCTGGAGTGGCTTTGAAGCAACTTTCCAAGGCACGAGAGATGATGGGGAGGCTCAATTTCCATTCTTGATTTGTATTTCTAGATGAAGATGCTCTGCATCCGAGTTGAACTTCCAACATCGTGGAATCAGGTAACTCGATGCGAGCTAGCACGTTGGCCACTTCCAAAACCTTCGCCACCAAACGTAATCGCTTCAAGTGGGGAAGTCGAACATTCATGGCACGAGGTGCGCGAGGGAGCGACGTTGTTTGGAGAGGAAAAGTCGGGAGAGCATCTTCTAACTCGAGAGTGTGCAGAGCAGGCATACGACGGAGTGCAGAGATCAACTCGTCTAAAGTCGGAAGGCATTCTGGTGATAAGTTTTTGATATCAAGAACAGTGAGTCCTGTGAGGACGGAAGATGCCCAAGATAGATCGCAGTACTTGATTTGGAGGCTGCGAAGGTTGGGTGCGAGAAAAGAAGTCGGGATTGCTATCCGTAGTGTCTGTGCAAATTCTTCTTCCAATAAAAGTGATTGTAGTTTGGGAGCGGAACAAGATGATAACTTGTTAAGGAATTCCATGATACAGCGGTATGTCATACCACCATTCAAGAACGGGAGAGAGACCTCTTGCAAACGCTCTATGTGCATCAACGTCTTTTGGACGGAGTCCATACGATATCGCGGGCCGCTTCTCAAGTTTATGGGAGCCATTTTGGACCTCGTGAGCATCTCCTCCGTGGCCTGTGAGGAATTTAGAAACGGAGTAGCCCATAACTCCAGTGTCCCGATAGCAACCTCGCGCCAGTGGCGACAAATATGTCCGACGTTAAGCCATGAAAGAACCGCGGGGTCATCAGGAGCATAAAGTAACTGCGTCTGCTGAGCATGATGGACGAAAATGGCGCCAAGGATCTCTGGAGGAATGGAGGATATGGGAGAGAAACTATTTCGGCGTGTCCGAAGAGCTCGCATTTTCTCTTCAAGCGCCTCGAGTTCATTGTCGATTTCTGTTTGAGCTCTCGAGCTTAGGGCGGGAGTATCTACGGCTACCATTAGTTCGCAGGCGAATGAATTACTAGACCCTACAACTTGGGAAACAACAGACATCAGTTGATACGTCTGAAGTTTGCAGTTGGCACGTACTGCTAGAATAAGGGGTCACGGCAGGTGGTTGGGTAGGAGGGTAAAGCTTTGATATATATATAGGCGGCCAAGTACTATTTCAATTTGCAGACAAGACTTGTCATATAAAAAATTGGGGTTATGAATACTTCATAAATAAGAGAAAAATAAATCGAAAACGTGAACCATCGTGCAAGTCTCTTGTCTCTTGAATCAAATTGTTGCTTGACATCCCAAAAAATTAATGGTGATTGTACGATAGACGAACGGACTGCAGAATTGAATATTACAAGCACCCAGCATATGTAATTGAAATCACGTATTTGTGCATGGTTGCCCATCGAAATCATTTCAGGAGGAGTATCCATGGTCACTGTGAGAGCTGTAATCAATGGGATCATCATAATCACTATCATATGAGTCGTCGTAATCCGAGTCATCGTCGGAACTTTCGCATTCAACCCAGCTCACATCGGCCACCACCTCTCGCAACAACTTCAGGTCGCAGTCGAAGATACTCGTGGATGAAATAAACTCAAGGTGGTCTAACCCCAAATCTTCGTTGACGCGATCGACGAGTACGTCAAGGAGGTCAGAGGTCCTTATCCAGTTCAAGATGGAGGAGCCGAACTCCAGGCCGTGAAGGACAAGATGAGAGAGTGCTGGGGCAAAAACGGGTCCCTGCTGTGAACTCTCGCCCACGTGCTGCGATACACCATGCTTCTGCGAACGCAGGGATTTAAGAAGTTCTTCGAGAACCCGACGTGATCCTCGCAAGTGCATGTATGCAAGATGATGTGTAGCGCCGCGACCAAGAATATCAGTCCAGAATCCATCCCAACAAGGGAAGGAAAAGTGAAAATACATGGCCTCGATACTCCCAAGTGGAACAACCCTCTGCAAATCACTAAGGATTGTCCCC
>MU179315.1:39525-87697 GCA_016767475.1 Suillus weaverae
GAAGAGCAACAGAGCACTCCGCCGACAAATTCGGATCCAAGCAAGTCCCGGACTTTAACCCCGCCCACGAAGAAGGGTTCCGGACGACGCTACAATGCAAATAAATGCTACCACTAGAGCAGGATAGTTGCATGGAACGCGGGACTTGTCGAGACCTATCTGGACTGGCTTTGAAGCAGCCTTCCAGGGCACGAGAGATGATGGGGAAGCTCAAATTCCATTTTTGATTTTGATTTTCTAGACATGCCCTGCATTCGAGTCGAACCTCCGATGTTGTTGATTCTTGTAATTCAATGTGAGCTAGCACGTTGGCCACTTCCAACAACTTCGCCGCCAAACGCAAGTGTTTCAAGTGAGGAAGTCGAACACTCATGGCACGAGGTGCACGAGGGAGTGACGCCGTTTGGAACGGAAGAATCGGGAGAGCTTCTTCTAACTCAAGAGTGTGCAGAGCAGGCATACGATGGAGCGCAGAGATTAACTCGTCTAAAGTCGGAAGACATTCCGGTGATAACTTTTTGATATTAAGGACAGTGAGTCCTGTGAGGACGGAAGATGTCCATGATAGATCACAGTGCCTGATTTGGAGGTTGCGTAGGTTGGGTGTGGGGAAAGAAGCCGGGATTGCTATCCGTGGTGTTTGTTCAAACCATTTGTCCAATGAAAGCGATTGTAGTTTAGGAGCTGAACAAGATGATACTTTCTCAAGGAATTCTGTAATGAAGCGGTGCGTCGTGCCGCTATCACCATCGAGAAAGTATGGGATAGAGACCTCTTGCAAACGTTCTATGTGCATCAATGTCTTGTGGGCGCAGTCCACACGAAATCTCCGGCCAGTTTTCAGTTTCAAAGGAGCCATTTTGGACCTCACGAGCATTTCCTCCGTAGCTTGTGAGGACCTGAGAAACGGAGTAGCCCATAACTCCGGCGTCCCGAGAGCGACCTCGCGCCAATGGCGACAAACATGTCCGATGTTGAGCCATGAAAGAACAGTAGGGGTTTCAGGAGCATGAAGCAACTGCGTCTCCTGAACATGATGGACGAAAATAGCGCCAAGAATCTCTGGAGGGATGGAGGATATGGGAGAGAGACTGTTTCGGCGCGTCCGAAGAGATCGCATTATCTCTTTAAGTGCCACGAGTTCATCATCAATCTCTGCTTGAGCTTTCGATGTTAGGGCAGGGATGTCCATGGTTATTTCTGGACAGGAAAACGTTATATCGCGGATGAGTGATTCTGAAGTGAACATCAGTTTTGAAAGGTTTGAAGTCTTTAAAGCTTTTAACTGGCACGCACTGGACCATTCGGTTACTTCTGGACATGAAAAAGCCATACTGCTGGCAATTGATTCTGAAGTGGACATCAGTTTTGAAACGTTTGAAGCCTTCAACCGGGCACGTAGTACTGCTAGAATAAGGCTGCGTGCTGAACAACCCAGTGATTAGTCAATTGGAAGAAGACAGCTTATTTCCAGAGTCTAAGACTCAGAGGTGGGTATTGGGTATTAGAAAAAAACGATTGTCTATAAAGGTCTGGCTAAGGCCTTTGGGGGGACCAGTGCCATTGGGTACTTAGACTCTTAGAGGTACTGGGGTAACTTAATTTATATTACATAACAAAATTACATGAATAGATGCAAAGACTCAGAGGAGGTCTCAGAAATGATTCCGATCTACAAACTTGTATTCAAGCGAATCTCGAGTATTGCTTAAATTCACATGGCGAGGATAGACAACAGGCTGCAATATTGAGCGTTCTGAACGACTAGTACAAGGTCTATTTAGGCGGTAAATCAGCAATACTATCGAGCACACCTCCAGTGCACTCATGAGCATAACTACATATACGTCCATAAGGTAGGCTTCTTGCGGCATTTCCATGCATGTGAGTGAAATAAAAGCATCAATAATGGTACAAGAGAAAAAATGCCAATGATTCAGATGCCGGTGGTTCAGTCCGCAGAAATGGTCTCGAGCGTTTTACTCCATTCAACGACCTTGGGATGTGCTTGTACCTGAAGGGGGGTGAGCACGGCTGTACAGGGAGAGAATAGGTTTCTCTCGCCTTCTTTGGATCGAAATTCAGAACTTGCAGACCCTCCAACGACGTTGCTCGAGATAGTGCGACATATGCTTGTCCTGAACGAGAAAGGTTACTTCAAGTGTGAGGATATGAATTAGCTGCCACAACGAACCCTTTTCGAACACTCTGCCAAGGTCTACCTTGACTCTCTCCAGTGTTTGCCCTTGCGATTTGTGGATGGACATTGCCCAAGCTAATATCAAGGGCAGCTACCACCAAGGGTTAGGTGCGTGGGCATAATCAGGAAAACAAACGCCACACCTGTGTCCTCGAGACTTGTACTTCTCCGCTGGGCAACTCGATTTTCCAGGTTTCAGTCATAATGAGAGCTTCCCTGCGTCCTCTGTTTGGCACAGAAAATTCCACGACCGGCATGAACATGTCTTTCGTCGTCGCGGTTTTCTTCCTTTCTGACTTCGGCTTTCCTGCATTGCTGCTACTATCAACATCCTCGTAGTCGGTCCCGTACAACGCTGGATCAACAAAACGTAAAATTTTGCCCATGCTGCCATTGACGAGCATTTCATCCATGTTTTTGATCAACATGACCTGGGCACCGACACGAAGGACAAGTTTCTTCGGCGCCATGAAGTTCGCAAGCATTTTGTCGCGTTGGTTTAAATCACTGATCGTCCCGCCGTCCGAAGCAATGTAATCTTTTTGCTCAGTTTGAAGATGAGACATGCGACCATTGTTGGATCTTTCCACGTCCTCTCGACGAGGGAAGCTGCATCGAATCAATTAATGCGGCCGTAAAATTAAATAGAGGACTGACAGCTCGGTTGCTCCCAGACCGTCGTTGTCATTGATGGGTCGTGACAGAGACTTGAACCGGGTAATGGATTCTTGCGAAAGCCGCCCGAAACGCATTTCGTTGAGCATGTCAACAAATTCTGAAGAACGCTCAGCATATAAGCGGTTTGACTGATTTCTTCTTCCTTACGCTGATCTTTTTGCCTGAAGACTTTGTTCAGATTGAATGTACGCTTGATAGTCTGGCTCCAGAGCTGAGCTTCAAAAGCAAATTTGACCTGACTACTACCCTTCCCGACGGGGGGTAATTGGAAGAAATCGCCAGTGACCACAACCTAACAATCGGTTTCAGTTGTGTTGAATGAGACGGACTACGAAGCAAACCTGAATTCCTCCAAAGGGTTCTGGGGACTTCCGTATCAAACTTCCAATTCGTGCAAGCTTGTCGAAGAGATCTCCGTCCAACATTGAAACTAACGATATGATACATGTGATGAGGAAATCTGCACTTGCTAAGCGAACGTACCTTCGTCGACAATGAGGACCTTTGTCCGTAACCACCTCGACGCAGCTTTCTTGTTCTTACGGACTCTGTTGACGAGGTCTTCCGCTGAGCCTTCTCCAATGCCAATGCCTGCAAATGAATGAATCGTGACGCCACCGATGTTACATGCCGCAATTCCTAACCATATGATGTCAGAGGACATCAAACAGTGAGTATATGCGCCCTCACCCGTTGATGCAGTAATGGCAATAGCATCGTAAGATTTGACGTATTTCTTTTGTAATGTGCGAATGATTTCTCGAAGTAAGACCGACTTGCCAGTACCTTATCGGCATATATTCAGGCGAAATCACAAACAAAAAAAATACTGCTTACCAGCACTACCGGTGTAGAACACGCTATTTCCGCTTTCCACAAGACGAAGGATCTGTGTCTGTTCCTGACTAAGGAACACTCCAGCAAGCTTGGAGCTAGGCTTTGACGACGAGGGAGCGACTGTCAACGATGTAGACTTTACTGCTGGCAAAGAAAATTTGCTTGAAGACTTGAAGTTGGATGAGGAGGATAGCGTGTCCTCATTCCAGCTTGGCGGAAGCTGACGTTTCTTTACTGGCGGCGGATTTGGAGCAGGTGGGAGGGGCCGTTTGGTCCCGTTCGCAATCTGTTTCGTGCTAATTTCTGGCCGCTCTCCAGGAGGTTGCTTCCCTGTGAGTGCATCAAGCGCAAGTTGGATATCTTTCATACGTTGTGATTGAAATTCAGGTGCCTTTGAAGACTGAGATTGGGTGGGCTGAGTGGCCGGCCATGAAATACGGTCTTCAGACTGAGAACTACTTTGCGACCAGTCGCGTTTGATGGTGCGCAATCCGGAAAGCGCTGATTGGCCTACATTGGACATGTTGGCCGTTAACTTGTACAATGCGGAGAACTCGGAACTACGACAAAGGCTTGAGATTGATCTGAGCGTCGTCAGATTTTGCCGAACAAGAAGGTGAAAGCAAGCCGTGTGCGAAGTTAACTGGTTGTCCAAGAAAGTGAGGAAGTGCGTTAAACGAATGACCGTGACACGTCTGCTCCTCCGCAAACGTGAATCAAGCGCGACTAATCGCATCACGGGAACGCGTTTATTACGTAAACTTATGTTCAGAATTCACCGCTGGACGATGCACAGCTGGTGAGCGCTTGAGCGACAGAGTTCGGTTGGTGCTTGATCATCAGAAATAGTCTATTCAACTGATGGACCTGGATCCATCTGCTACATCCACAAGTATGATAAACTAGCAGCGAAAGATCCTTTGGGGAGATTTGGGGAGATATGTAAGGCAGATTATGACCATGTCAGACTTCTTGAATAATGAAACCTGCAATTCTCAACTGCCTATCTCGACGTTGATTAGACGTTTAGACGACCGTTCGTCTGGGCACTTCACCAGAACCGGTACAGGGTGGAAGCATAGAGCACTGTCCGGGCAGAAAGAGGCCATATTGATATGTAAAGAGAACAAAAAGAAAGGAAAATTTGCTTTTTTATAATATTCGACATTTCTGCCAAACATAGCCAAATACAAAGACTGTATCAGTACATGATTACGCCACTAAACCAATGATCGGAATCGCTTGAGCTGCTTCCATCAGCTCAGAGCTATAATGTCCAAGTTGAAGGCAGTCATCGAGCTGCTGAAAAGCTCCAAAGTCAAGGAACGACAAGAAGGAATAATTTCTCTCAAGGAAGCTTTCTCACGCGACGATGCTGTCCTCAATCTCGAGGAGGAACGCGCCTGGCTGGTCGTGTATCAGGCCCTTTTCACAGCAGTTACCAGTGAAAAGGCAGAATGCGACAAGAAAGCTGCGTCAGGCAAGAATGCATCGACAGGTGCCGCTGCATTGCGCAGACTTGGGGATGCCACCACCACCGTTCGTTGGCTAGTAGAGAGAAGCAACTGCATGCTCACTGCCAAAGTCCTGACACCCCTCCTGGCTCATCTCTTACAGATGATGGTTTACCGTGGACAGCTGTACGCTCCGCTCGCTCTTGACTACCTCAAGACCATCAAGATACTACTCGGCTTCAAGCCACACATGGACCACATTGACGCGGCCACTTGGATCAGCATAGCTGAATTGGTTTTCAACATCATTTTAGACGATCCGATAAAGAGGAAGTTCGACGACGTTACTGGAGAGAGCAATGATGATAGCATGCAAGCCGACCTTTCCGCCATGTACCAAGACGACTCTGACGAGGGTGATAATCACGAGCCCTCTACGTCAGCACAAAAGCGCAAGCGCAAGGCAGGGGAACGTGGTTCCACGCCTGCCCCCGGTGCTATTCATCCTACAATGTTGCTAAAGGCCTCTGCCCACCATTCGGTTTCCTTGGAGCAAGTCGAATGTGCTTCCCTACTTGCCCTTCTGTTCCGCTCTCCTACAGCTCCCTTCCTCTCGGAAGATGTGCCAAACATATCGTCTGCTATCCTGGCCCGCATGACGCGATTCTTAGAACTCTATCACGGTGACGCATCCCTTCACCACGACTACCTTCTTGCCCTGCAGCCAGTATTATCTCATCTTTGCTTGAATCGGACACAGGACGTTAAAACTTTCGCTCATTCAACATGGAATCAACTGGTCGGACTGTGGGGTACCAAGAACAAGTGCATGAAGGAAAGTCTGGTTGGCATTTTAAGAACGCTATTCCCGTTCTTAACAGCTGCACATGGCGACTTTCATACATACGCTTGGGCTGATGGAGTGTACCAACTTTGGACCCTCCTGAGCGGTGAGGCTGAGAGTCGACGGGGTCTTGATAGTCTCTCTCTCGATTCTTTGAGGCTCGAGGTACTTCCCTCCAACACCAAAAATTACGGACGTGGGGTGTTTGTCGCTCATACATTCAGGGCCGGATGGCATTTTGATTCTTCTCAAGCCCTTGCGTGGGCTTTAATGGAGCTACAAGCTGACTGTGCGGAGAAGGTGGGTCCTCATCCATTAATTGACTTTTTGCAAACTGACCGCTATAATACAGCTCTTCGATCACTCCGAATGGAAGCATGCCGGTACTTCGGATGGTGAAGGAAGCCTAGGAAAGCGTGTCAAGCGTTTCAAGCGTGAAAACCCTATAGTATCTCTTCTTCATTCCATACAGTCAACAACCGCTTCCGGCGTTCGGACGTATCATCTCCAAGTTCTCCTATTTTTCATTGATCGGCACTGGTCGTGCCTGCACAAGCACAATAAACTCCAAGAGAATGTAATGAACACCCTGCTGCGATTTGTCTCCGTCGATGATCCCATCATCCAATCCTGGACTTTCCTATGCTTCGCCGCAATTGCACAGTCAGATGGCCTTCTGAGTTCACGTGCAACCCAGTCACCATCAGTTGCCCTACAGACCGCAGTCGTCGTCCGTGACTCCGCTGTCTGGGATCCTGTGTGGACTCATGCCATGCGCAGAGCCAACGTACCTGTTGTTTGCAGGGCAGCATGTCACACCGCGCACACACTTATCCTCCACTCCAAGCTCTTATTAACATCTCATCGAATTTTGATCGAGATCGAGACCTTGGCGAAGGATCTGGATCTGCAGGGCCCTGCATTTCCATATGATTCTGTGTGTATGTTCCTGGCGCAATGTTTGCGTGTTGCAAGCCAAGATGTGAGGTTGTACAGAATGCAGTTGGAGGAGAAGGTTCTTAGCTGGCTTCTTGATAATTGGAGAATTGGTGCTGGACAGGCAGTGAAGGATACTAGTGGGAAATCTCGGATGCCACTTCACACCATCGGTGACATTCTGGGGTTGCTAGAGAGCATATGTGGAACGTCGAAGCGAACCGATCTTCTTTGTTGCATGTTACTTCCCGATTGTGCGATCGTGGAGCTCATGGAGGAAGAGCGGAAAGCCAAGGTCATCCGTGATTTCCTGCTTGATGCTCAACTTCCTTCTTTCCGCAAGGACGCCGTATCTGCAGGCTGCGAAGAACTTACACACAGTTCTGTTAATGGCGAGTTGACTATCGACTCCGAGCTCGTTCAGCCTCGAGGGCGCGAGCGTCGAGTGACTTCATCTCTGCTCAAAGCGATGGAATCTCTCACCGTCGAGTGGGAAACATTCAAGGAAACCAACGCCCATCCCACTGCCGAAAAGCTCCGTCAATCACTCGATGCTGTTGTGACCGCCTTTGCATTCGAGACCCTGCTTGTATGGAATGGAATGCGGTGCAATCGACGCGTTCTACAATCCGCCGGTCGAGTAATGTCGCTTCTTGCACCACTCCTAACAGATGCACGCTGGACAGCAGATGAACGCGTGCTGATACTACACGCCCTGGAGCCTCTGGTGATGACCGGCGAGGAGCGTAGTACGAACGAGGAGTGGGAAGCTATGCTTGGCCCGGATCTTGGCTCTGGCATTAGATCGCATACTCTGAAGGGCCTGAAGCGGAAACTCTCTGAGAGACATCACTCTCACACAGTTCGACGACTATTTCAGCGTGTCTTTTGGGCAAATGCAGACGTGGGTTCTCGTTGCGCCACATACCAGTGTTCAATATGTTGACAAATCTTCAGATTCAAGATGCATTCTCCGCGGTATCTGAAGCCCTTCGGGAATCTCTTCGCACTATGACAGGCCAGCTTCGCCAAGGAGCACAAGATGTTCGTGCTCTAGATGTGGACGGATTTAGCAATATCACGACAGCTCACACAGGACCATCAACACAAGAGGATGCTGCTCATGATGATATCACCGTTGCGAACCAGTACCTTGCTGACCTGTGTATCACATTCCTCGCGGTGACTCCTGTCCTTCGATCTTCGTCTGCGGAAGTTTTGCGCGACAGAGAGCTGACGAAGCTCATAGTCCACTGTCCCGCAGAAAGGCTGCTTTTGATAGGCAATGCTATCCTAGGATCAGTTCGACGGCGGGTTTGGAGTCTTGATATCGATGTCTTCGACGCGCTCCTTGACAAATTCGAAGATCTTCTTGGCTCGCCTACTCATCGTCGCAATGTTGATCTGCAGCTTATGGTTGTTGATTTGCTGGACTCTACTTCGCATTTTTGGCTCCAGAAGTCAAACGCGGGCGCTGACATCGGAGATCAAATCCGTGACTTATGCGGTTGGCTCAGTCATAACATGATAAAGAGGAAATTTATTTCATGGAAAGTGCGAGACTTCGCTTCCCAATTTTTCGCTAGGTACATCGCCCAAGATCCTTCCGAGTCCTTTTGGCCAACAATATACGAAAAGAAACCCGTAGAGCGACCCTCTACCATTATCCCAATCCTGAACATGGATCAAGATATCCGTGTACGCTTCCGCGCTGCAGTCGTAAATGCTCGTCTCTTCACCCTGGTTCGCTTTGCTGGTCAAAACTCCCTTGATATGTATAATACCATTAAAAAGGGGTTGACAAATGATCTCTCGAAGTGAGTCTTTTGATTTGTTTCCTTGTCTAGCCACTGACAATCAGGACACAGTTACGAGAAAATGCTCACTCGTACTTTGTGCCTTGGCAATATCATGGTCGTGAGTTCCGCTGTGAGGCGTGGACCCTACTGGCACTTGATCGAAGCGGCTTTTCATAGCTCACATTACGCAAAACACATCCAAGCGACTCTGACTGGCGTGTCTGAGAGACTTGGACTCCCTAAATTGTCAGACCTCTTTGAAGCCTACGCTTCACAGATTGCGTTTTCCATTCGACAGGCTTCTCAGGATGTGTGTGGTCTTCCGCCTGCGCTCCTTGGCTACCGGGATCGAAAGGAATGCGCAGAAGCAACCTTCCGTCTTTTCACGCCGACCAATGTCATGGCAGGCGGCGGAAATTCCGAAGCGGTGGATCACGGCCGCCGACTATTCCTGGCTCACTGCGCCGCAGTTCAAAAGACAGCTGCTGATGGCTTGCAGGAATGCTTGGGTGACCTTATCGGATTCCAACTTGTGTTTTGGCTGGATGATGGGCGAGTTGATTGTAGCACGCCACCGGAGCGGTTGAAAAAGATGTTGAAGGAAAAGGGCGTTGACCTTAGCCAAGAGCAAGGTTTCAACGACTGTGTAGAGCAAAATGCGGCGAGCATTGCAGCGGCAGTTGTTCGGTCCCTAGGTGACCAGGACTTCTCCGCCGATGGCGCGATCATGCAAGCAATCAAGGCGCATGATTCGAGCCATTCCGCTCAGGTTTTCAAGGCTCTGTCCAAGTACCGAACCTTGGATGACTTCAACCTCCACAGCCCAAATCTTCCTGCGTTTGGCTCATCCACTGTTCTACGGGCTCTCAATTGGTGCATTTCTCTCGCGGTCCGCGATCACGTTAAAGCCATATCCTACCATGTCCTCCACCAGCTGTTCTCCGAAGTCCAGAGATCACCATTAGTCAATGAACAGATCCGCCTGCTGAATGGCATTTCACTTCTAGTAGCGGTCCGTCATGAGGACTTCCAGGAACCTACATTACTTCACACTCTGATTCATGAAGCAACTTCTCTTCTCGCTCAAGCGGATCTCGTACAAGCGGCTCGCTCTTTCCTCGAATGGGGCTTTACCATGTATCTTTTGACGTCCCAAGTGGATCCAAGGTTTCCTGATGTGCTCATTCGGGTGTGCGCTCAGGCTCATGATTATTCACTGGTTACCGATGATGTTCAAATCGCGAACATGGGCAAGGGCCTGTTACATTGGATCGACAGGCAAGCTCTCGAACTTTGCCGAAGTTCCAAAATCAGGTCGCAGGTCATGAACGCCCTGTCAGCTTGGCCACATCAGCCCTCATCCGAGCTGTTGTCAGTTTATGAGGATATCACTGCGGATGGTCTTTCAAGAATTTTGAGCGACTTTCGCATTGCATCCAACAAGTTTCGCCTTGTCAGGCGGCTCCGAGACCTCGCAGAGCAGCGCGTCTATGATCGAGCGCAGTTCGCCAAGACAGATTTCTGGCGCCTCAAAGATTTCATTCCTACCAGGGACCAGCTCCAACCTGACGATGTGGATGCATTTGCCTCTTTATTGATTGCGAATAATGGGGACATCTACAGCTTCGGGAGTGAACAGCCCTTTCTGCAGACGTTGCGGGGACGACATCGGCGCAGTGCAAAAAAGTCACAGATGGAATCTTCACCTCAGCGGGTAATCATTCAAACGTTGCTCGCTATGGTGGACGGAAACTCACCGCAAGAAGTCAGTCTCGCTTACTCCACCCTTCGATCCGTTGTGTCAGCTTCTTCATCGGACATGCTTCTCCTCCAATCTTGGCCTGTCGAGTCGAGAGCTGCTTTGGAATATCTTCAACAATATCCGATCAAAGCGAGGTCTCGGCATGTCCGCAGCATTGACGAGCTGGAGGCGACGGTCCAGTGTCGTCTGGAGTCTGAATTCCAGAAATGGATCAGCGAACTGGCTATCTTGCTGAGTGACGTGCTTAGCGTTGTGGATCCATTTTACGCACAATTCTCAACGTTTTTGGAGCGCGATGTTTCATTTGCCGATGAAATGCTTCCCGTATTGGTCCACACTTTGCTACAGAAAGAACTTGATCAGCTAGAATCAACGAGCGCGTCCTCGAAATCTCGTTTATCAGAATATTTCAGCGCCATGCTTGTGTTGGAGAATGTCCATTTGTCCTGCCTAAGGTCTATTGTCGGCGTCGTGCTTCACCTTCGCAACTTTTTCCCGAAAGGCTCCACTGATTCCCTGGCTCACGACAAATGGCTTGATATCGATTACATGCTCCTTGCAAGAAGTGCAGTGACGTGTGGCGCGTATACAACTGCTCTTCTATTCCTCGAGCTCGCGGCGGAGTACCAGTCCTTAGACATGGACAATGCAGCAGGTACAGAACATCTCCTTTTCGAAATTTACAGCCACATCGACGAGCCCGATGGATTTTATGGGATCAAGACCGCTGATCTACGGCATTTCCTCATCAAACGGTTTCATCATGAGAAGCAGTGGGATAAAGCATTTCGTTTCCACGGTGCTGCCCTTGAGGCTGGAAGCCCTGAGGCAGTAGACACGGACGGTCTGCTCAGTTCTTTCCATGCCTTCGGCTTCGACCGGCTTGCTATTGGCACTCTTCAGACATCCCAAATTGGCCTTGACACGAGGAATTCCTCGTCCGCCATGTGCTATCAACTGGGTTGGCGTACTGAAACCTGGGACTTGCCTGACAATGCAGGGGATAGTTCCGGGGCCACGCTTTATCAGGCGCTGCGAGCAGTGTATAGGGAGCGGAACCCGCGGGCAGTCGACATCATTGTCCGCAGCTCGCTTGACGATGAAATGACCCGCCTTCGGCAGCTTGGCACTGAGAACATCTCAGGTATCCGCGAGGTTGCTCGTAACATAATGTGTCTCGGTCAGATTACCCAGTGGAGGAGTCATTTTATGCAGCAGCAGCTGTCAGGCAAGTCAGAAGATACCCGCAATCTGCCCAAGCTCGATGAAATAAATCCTGACTTCGAGTGAGTTTTGACGATGACTGTGATCTAACTTTCATTGATCTTTTCCATGTACGACAGATTTACCGATATGGAACAGATTCTTGCAACAAGGATCTCATTGGTACGGTCGGTCAGGCAGAAAGAGGAACGAAAGCAAATTGGCAATCTTGCTACACCGTTCGTCCGTGGGATTCTAGACATCGAGAAGCGATGCCTCGTTCGCCTATCCATTGCCGCTCGGAAATCCAACCAGTTGCAAGTGGCATTGAACTCTATCGTGAAAGCCCAGCGGCACGAGAGAAATGCCAGCTTCGAAGTTGCTCGTGAATTCGCCAACGTTCTGTGGCTCCAGAAGGAGCAAAAGTTGGCAGTGCAGTACCTCAAGGACTTGGTAGGTGGTCAGAACTTGGGCACTGATGGTGCAGTAGAAAAGGCGTTGTCGCTTGCTCGATTGGTGCGCTTCTTTTTTCTGTAATAGTGCAGTTTAGTCATGTCTTTGACAGGGAGACTGGATCACCGAGGCATGTCTAGAAAAACCAACCGACATCAAGCGCAAATTCTTCGATCCTGCCGTCGAGCTCGCTATCGCAACCGAGAAGCGGACGGACGTTTGCGATCACGCATGCGCCACTATTTTCCGCAAGTGTGCACTTTTTGCAGACCAACAGTACCATTCGATCCTGAAGTCGTCAGACGCCATGCGCTGGCACATCTATACAGAGCGCAAGAAACAGGAAGTCAGACAGAGAGAGAGCCAGCTACAGAAAACTCAACAAGGAACAAATGAGTACCTGATATTAGTTGAAGAACAGAAGAAGGCGAGAACTGTCTTAGCCGAAGATTTGAAAGCCTATGCGTGCCATACGGAGGCGCGAGACGCATTCCTTGAGCTGGCTCTTGACATGTACTCTCGCTGTCTGGCTTCCTCCGATCGTTTTGATGACGACGGTCCCATCCGCTTCTCATCCCTTTGGTTCGCGAATTTCGACGACCACGACATCCAGGATAAGCTCAAAGCCGCTCTCGATCGCGTGCCCTCCCGCAAGTTTGTCTTCCTCTCTCATCAGCTGTCTGCTCGCATGTCAAAATCCTCGACAGAGATCCCGAAGAACCAGCAAAATCTTCAAGGACTCGTCTTACGCATGTGTCAAGAGCATCCTTTCCACAGCCTGTACCAGGTATTCTGCCTACGTCCAGAGCAACCCCAGGGTGTGCGAAGGACTTCCTCACGATTTGAGCTCCCCTCATCGCAGTCGGATCGCGGTGGAGCTGCGAGCGCCATCTTCGATAGGCTGCTCAGCGACCCCACACAAACAGCGAGAATCCGATCGATTGAGCAGGTCTGTAACGCTTCTTTGGAATGGGCGAAGTATCCCGTCAAGCATCATGCGATAAAGAAAACCACTAACGGGCTGCTCATTCCCGATGCCTTGCCCATTCGGAAGCTGCGCGACGTCCAGGTTCCTGTCATCACCTGCCGCACACCCATCGATCCAACCCTCAAGTACAACGATTGTATCTGGATCAGTCGCTACCATCCAGAATTCACCCCAGCCGGGGGTATCAATTGCCCCAAAATCAGTATCTGCTATGGGAGCAATGGGGAGCAATTCAAACAGCTCGTACGTCATCCTCATAAAATTCATACGTGTTCTAACATCAGAGATCTCTCTGCAGTTTAAAGGCGAGGGCAACGACGATATGCGGCAGGATGCTGTCATGGAGCAAGTTTTCCACCTGTGCAACATGGTGCTGCGCTACGATAAAGAGACTCGGAGACGGAATCTTAACGTCCGCGATTACAAAGTTCTACCTCTTGCCACCCAAGCCGGAGTCATCGAATTCGTAGGCAACACCGTCACCCTCCGAACATGGCTCCAGGAAGCGCACCACAGGTAATTTACTCCCGCTTCCCGTCTATGGCAAACTTAAAAAAATCGCGTACTCGTAGGTACCGTCCTGGCGACATGAAACACGCACAGGTCCTAATAGCGTTAAAACAAACGCGCGAGAAACAGGGCGGAAAGACCGAAGCGATGGTCAAAATCTTCCAACAAATATGCGAACGAACCCAACCGGTGATGAGGCACTACTTTACCGAAAAACATAAAACCCCCATCACCTGGTTCGCCATGCGTCTCAACTACACTCGCAGCGTCGCTACCACTTCCATCGTGGGGCACATTCTAGGCCTCGGGGACCGCCATGTGCAGAATATATTGATTGATAATGGGTCGGGAGAGGTGGTGCATATTGATTTAGGGATCGCTTTTGATCAGGTGCGTTTGCATCGTGTCTGACCAAGTGTCTACTCACTTCGCACAGGGCAAACTGTTGCGTATCCCAGAACGAGTACCATTCCGAATGACGCGGGATATGGTCGATGGGATGGGGAAGTGCGGGACGCAAGGCGTGTTCCAGCGCTGCGCAGAAGAAACCCTCCGTGTATTGCGTGACAGGTCAGACGTCATACTCACCGTGCTTGAGGTGTTCAAACACGACCCGCTGCATTCCTGGTACGTCTACTTCTCTCCCCCCCCCCCCCCCCCCCCCCCCCCCCCCCCCCCCCCCCCCCCCCCCACATCCAACGTTGACTGACCCCCACAACAGGACAGCGAGCGAGCTCAAGATTAAAAAAGTGCAAGACAGCACAGCAGATCCTACCCGAGTTGCCCGGGATGTGTCCCGCTTCGGTGCCATCGCCATAGACCTACAGAGCGGGTCAGCAGACGAAGCTGCTGATCGTGCGCTTGCAGGCGTCGCGCGCAAGCTCGACAAGGCTTTGAGCGTAGAGTACACGGTCAACGAACTCATAGCGGAGGCCACGGATATCGTCAACTTGGCGACTATTTACCAAGGTGAGTTTTGGTCGTGTTCTGATTTCTGGTCTGGTCGATCGCTGACGGGCTTGGTAGGATGGAGTCCCGACTACTAGACATCGAGGATGTTTTAAAATGAAATGGGTTTTCAGTTCCTTATGCTTATATCGCTTTCCCGGACTACACAAGTTTCGAGTATTCAATTCATCAGTCCTCCACGTGCATCCTGTATCGCTAGTCATGCTCATTCTTATTTCTATACATCAATCAATCGTGCATACACGACAGACAACGACATGAGATTACATCAATCAAACAACACACGCACAAAAAGAAAAGAAGAAAAACTCCAACATGAACGTTGAACGAGCGCAAGACAAGCACGAAAGGTCCAGTTGTTGTCATAGGTATGAGGGGAGAGAGTAGGATGGGGGTAATCACGGGGAGTGACACAAACAACAAACGAGGGAGACGAGAGAAAGAGAAACAAGAAGAAAAAAGTAAAAGATAAAATTCTTCGACGCGTAATTGTAAAGGACGCGCCCATTTTTCGTCTACAAGTTTAGGTGAATGGGATAGATGATTTGATACGACATGGTTGTTGTATGATGTTTGGAACAAGGGGCGAGGGTTGGATGCATGTATTACAAAACTCGGTATACGGATTTGGTATCAGCGAGCGCGTTACAGTGGGCGGGTAGATGCAAGAAGTAGATGGTTCGGCATGAAGCAACAAGAAGCTTAAAGTTCAGGCTGGAGCGTGGGTTACCGTTATGGACCAGGACAGGAATGGAATGGGAGACAAGCAGATCACTTGTTCTTGGCGATCTCTCGTGCAGCTTTAATAAGCGGTGAAAGCGTGCGGAGCGGTTCGCACAGTTTAAAGAACGGATGCTTCAAATAAAAAAAAACACATGAAGTCCAATTCACAAATAACTGAAACCGAGGCGACACACCTGCAACAACTCACTCGCCGTGGGCCGCTTCTCAGCGTCCACTTCCAACGTCTTTGCAAGATAGTCACTAAACACCGACGACAACGCCTCGGGGTTCGCAATCGTAGGCGTTCCGTTCGTAGCGATCAAATAGAGCGCTTTGAGTGGGTTTTGGTTGAGATATGGGGGTTCGCCTTCGATCATTTCTACATAGATATCTTCAATAAAGCACGACACGACACGAAAGAGGAGAAATCCATACCGATGGCCATGATTCCCAAACTCCAAATATCAACTTTGGGCCCGTACTCTTTCCTCGTCACCACCTCCGGAGCCATCCAATAAGGCGTGCCTACCATCGTTGTGCGCTTCGAGCTCGCAGGATCTGAAATTTGTGCACAGAACCCAAAGTCCGCTGCGGGGCACGTCAATATGACACGACGACACGGAAGAGAATCACTCACTGAGTTTGATATCCCCTCCAAGGCTCAACAACACGTTATCACTCTTGATATCCCTATGGATAACGCCATGGCGATGGAGATGCTCCAGCCCCTGACACGTCTCCCTGCTCACAGCTGCAATCTGGCCCTCGGTCATCAAGTTTGCAGTAACGACATCTGTCAAACTTCCCCCCTCCATATACTCCATCACGACCCAAAGATCGTTCTTGTGCAGAAACGAGTCGATGTAGTTTACGATGTTCGGGTGTCGAGAGGCGCGCATGACGAGGATCTCGTTGATGATGAGATCTTTCTTGGGTTGTTTGTCCAGGTCCATTTGCTTGATCGCAACTGATAAATTGGTGCCCACTTGGTATGCTGTGTACACGCCTCCAGAGGCACTACAAAGGGCTCAGTAGAGGAAGGAAAAAGACAGTACCACCCACCCTTGCCCGATCTTGACGAGGTTTCGGTATAGCTTCGTCGGATCCGCATCCGTGCATATCTGCTGCAGCCGCTTGATGATATCGTCTTCCTTGTCGCCGCTCTTCTTCTCCCTGCGACGCGGAGTAGCGATGCCGGTTTGCTTGGCGAGAGTTTGGGGTTGCGGGGGTGGTGGTGCGGGCTTGGGTTGGTCGCGATCTCTTTCACGCTCTCGTTCACGTTCACGGTCACGATCCCGTTCGCGGTCACGGTCTCTTTGGCCTTTGATACTGAGATCGGTCTGGCTAGCACCGATGCTGGGGGATCGGACCCGGGTCATGGTTGTATTGGCGCGTCCCAGGTCCTGGGATTTGGATGATTTGGGGGGTGCTCGTTGGGATGTGCTGCGGTCAAGTGCAGCTGCTGGGAGAGGAGGTGCTGCGCGGATGGGGGTCGTGGCGGGTGACGGGGCATAAGGAATGGAGGGGGAAGGAACAGGCTTCTTGGGTGGTTGAGGGGCGCTGCGCTAGAAGGAGACAAGGTTAGATGAGCGGAGATAAAGAAAGTGGGGCGTACTGGGTTAGCGAAACCTTCGTTGGCACTTGTGGATGGGTCGACGCCTACGGCACCCATCTTGTCCCATACGTCGCCTCTTCCTTCTTGGTAGAACTTTACGATTTCCATAACTGCTTGGGGGTTCTTTTCTTGTTCGCTCCTGCTGATACCAGATTCTTGGAGTAGCTGCTGCCATTCCTTTGGGAGACCTGTGAACTCGCCGGTGGAAGAGTTGAAACCGACGTGTGTGAGGTGAACAGGATCATAAGGAGTGCTGATTTCTGGACGCTTTGAAGGAGCGAGAAAGTCAAACATGCCGCCTAGCATGCCACCCTTTTTAAGCTTTACGGTAGTGGCACTACGACTGCGAGTGCCGGAATGTGTGGTTGTGATTGCGGGTAGATCGGGTAAAATGTCGACTGGCTCTGAAGTGTAAGGAGAATCTGTGATTGGTACTGATAGACGACGTGTTGCGATTGGGCTGCTGCTTGTAAATATATCGTTTAGAGTTGCGGTGTTTGCCCTGCTTGGACGAGTAGGAGGAGTAGGAGACATTTGTTGTTTGATTGGAGCTGCCGCGAAAGGATCTGGAGCTGAAAGACTGTGTTTCCTGCCTCTTTTCTGAAGACTATTGCGTATTTTTGGTGAAGATGGGTCTAGGGGTGTTTTACTGCGAGTTGGTGGTGGTTGGGGTGCAGAACGAGAAGGGGTCAAGGAAGGCAAAGAACTTGAAGAATAAGGATCTTTGTAACTGTAAGTCGCTGCTTGAGCGACGGTAGCAGCAGCTAGAGCTGGGTCCGCCAACAGATCCGAATATTCTTGAACGCTCTCTCTTGAAGGGCGATGATATTCTATTGTGATTTTACTTTGGCGGCGTGTTGAAGATGGTGTCTGTCGATGGACACTCATCGCTGCTAGTAACCGTTGCTGCTTTGATGGTTGGCAACCTAGCGAGTGTGAATAATTTCGTCGTCACCGCGGACGATGATCAAGACAACCAAAAATTAAATCGCCAATGTCGATCAAGTCGATGTCCTCGAGTAGTTTGCTGGTTCTAACAGTGCTTGCTCGATGCATCCAACGCCCTACTCGACTTTTGATGACAAAGCTTTCTCAGGGTTCAGGGGTCCTACTACATCCGATCGCTACGACCGCCTAAAAAGGACAAAATGACATCAAGACACACTCAACACCTTTGACTCATCCTCCACGCCTTGCCAACTTCTTAGATCCTGAACACGTCGACAGGGGCGTTATGACACGCCATGACCACCCACAGAGAGCACCCAGTAGAAACTGACCGCAACCCAGCCCCTCATTTCCGGTGCCAAGGAATAAATATAGACCAAAACGACTCGGAAGTCCTGGAAGAGATAGGCAAAGGAAGTGACCTTCCGGAGCTGCGTGGACGCGATAGGGGTCGTCCTCCCATATTAAAGAAGAAGAAAAGCTCCTACGACTTGCGCGACATCTTTCAAACTCAAGAGGCGGCTTCTTCATCTGCCTCTTCGTCGCCAGTTGTTTCATCGCCGGTCGTCCCATCACCAGACGCAAACAAAATCATTTCGCCGAATGAAATCATCACCGCACCCTCTCAGCAGCAGCAGACGACCACCCCATGTGCTAACCGTGAGTCTTCTTCTCATCAAACCATCACATTGCTAATGACGAAAGATGACTCACGACCTCATGACAAAAACGTGCCCGAGGACCAAGCGCAAGATGCATCTACTTAGATGTCTAAAGCAAAAGCTTTCACCGGACGCTACAATCAGAATCCCTCACCAGACACGGATCCAGACTCAAGATTGATAAAATTACAACCAGTGGCATCACACGTCTTCTTACGCACATACCTTCCAATGCCACAGCTGTAGCTACTATGTCACTGACTCAATTTGGAATTGGACATCATTACTCGTGTTGCACATTATCATACTCGTGTCAGACGTTCCAGTGCGCAAAGTTATGGCGTGCACTGCGCAGAAATCACAGGGGGTTTAGCGTGGGATACTTCGGGGCAATTCCATGCCTAACACCGTGACGCTAAGTTTTAATGGTACCTTTGTTGTTGGCACGGCTGCCCTCATACGCAGGACCAAGTCGCATCTAGCAGTGATTGGATCAGAAATGAGCTCTTGGTGTACACCACTACCAGCGTGCTGCCACTTTTTTCGAGATAAACAACCTTCCCTAGCCATCCTCACGACTTCACACCCCGATGACGCAGTTGACGAGAACGTTAACGAGCTCCTTCGTACTATGGACCTTGCTATGTCACCTGCTCCAGGAATCCGCTGTCGATGACTTTACCATACTACTATTATGGCTACGCGAAGAGAGGAAGGGTTCCAAGGACAAGGAAGGTCATCCCTTTCGTTGTTGGTGCCGAAAATAGGCTCGCCAAAACGCATGTATGTATCACCGGCGAAAACGAAATTTTGCTCCTTTAAATACAGGACGACAAGCACATGGACAGTTCATATGACGCCGAACCTCAGCTCGTCGCAGAAGCCATCGCTGCTTTCGCTGCGAATAATCAGACTCGCCACCATGCCCTCGGTTAGAGTCCCTTCCAAGGTCATGGCTGGAATTACTATGAGGGGCACAGCACCGACTTTTTACAAGATTGAGGTTACAACTGCACTAGTAACTGCTGTTGCGGGAAGCGTTTACCCCATCGACTACTGTCTATGCGCACATACCTAATGTCCCAAGACCTAGTCGCCGTTGGATAGCAGAGTTGGTGCTATGAGACTTTCAAGAAATTCGTGAATTAGAGTGAGAAGTAAGTCTGCTTTCCAAAGGACTGATTGATGACTGATTTCGAGATTAAGATAGCGGGAAGAGACCAAGTGTACGATTGGATTTGCTGTTCCTTACGTTGCCTTGTGCCCAACAGTATTAAGAAATTAGCTCGCTTTCCATCAGTGAACCAGACTTGTCAAGCGCACTTACGATGTCGAGGAGGTGGTAGTCACGGATGTTTCACACTGCGAAGTACTGGAGACGCTTAGTGCCGAAGCAACGATATCTGACGTCATGGATTGCGGGGATCCACAGTCCCGACCCACATTGACGGCGGATGAATACTATAAGCTGAATGCGCTTTTTGATCAATATGCCGTCCCCTTATCCCAACGCGCGTCGACATCCACTCAGCTAGTCGAGCCTATCTGGCTTGTCCTCAATAATGGTATGTACTATGCATCATTTCCCCAACCTCGCTGATCGCCTCGCTATTCGCATCTGTATGAATTTGAATAGGAAGAGGCTTTTTAAAACACCGAATACTCCGATCAAAACGATTCAAATCAAAGACTTATAATGCGTTTTTTATCTCGAGTGCTAACACACCCCAGAATGTCGTCATCTTCAGTTTCAACGCTCTCATCACTTGCCTACAACTTCGAGCGCTCTCTTCATGAAAGCAGCTCAAACAATATACCTGAAAAGTCTGATCATCTTTCAAAGATAATATGTGCGGGTCACGACATGGAGAAGCAGATATATATAGTACGAGGATTTTCTTGTTTCACTTTACAGCGAACACTGAGTTTGTGTAAGTTGTCGCTCGACGGAATCGACAGGAATGACGATGAACAAGATAGGCTGTTTATGATGTACAGCATTGACACTGTGCATTTAAACTACCTGGCAGCAAAAGAGTCGAGTCCGCCAGTACACCCAATACATAGTGCTCCTGAAGCGCAGTGAAGAAGCTTGGGCACAACAACTTCAGGAGGTAGGCTACGCAGTGATGCGGCAGAACTTCTATAGGGTGGGAATCGAGGCGGAAGACGATGAGGAAGTGCTGCTCGAGTGTACCGCTGACACGGTGTTAGCCAGCTACATCGCAGCCCAGCATCGAGTCCGTCAGTACACCCAATTGCTCACAATTCTGAAGGGCGAGGAAAACGCATGGGCACAGAATGTTCGGAAGGCATCCGCTTTAATGCCGGATTACAATCTTGCGAGGTCCCAGTGATGATGGCATCACCAGGCTAGCTAGTACTACGAAAGGGTGATCCATTGAAGAAAGATCGTAGTGTTCCGTATCTGAAGTTCTGTCAGCTCCTCATTTCTAATCGTACTGTACCTCGATAACACTGAGTCACCGTACTCTTCTAATGTATCCCGTGGTCAACTACTACTGTGCACTCAGTGGATATGATGTCGAATTGGTGTCGACAAGGCATTCTTTGCGTGTACGCGTCTATGAGCCCAAATTGGTATTGCCTAATGAGTGAAAGCACGGGGCTCGTCATGGTATTTGACATACAAGGCCGGCTATACCCGCCGTGTGACTTTGTTGTTAGCGCTTACTGTTACTCCCTGAACGTTTGAACGTTTGAACGTTTGAACCTTCGTGCTCACCGTTCGCGACAATCTCACTAAATATTCCCCACAATCATCATAGTGAATCACTGTTAAACCTCGATTAAACCACGTAGTATAACATATACAAGTTAATAGTATGAAAATGCAATCAGACCTAAAAACCACTACGCGCTTCACCTTCACATGCTCGTGTCTCCTGGATAACCTTGTGGATGATTTTAATATCGTGAGGAGTTCATAATGAAACTATATTAAACGAGTCCGTTGTCCGTCTCGTACAAGTAGGAGGAAAAGAATCGAAGGTCACTTATGGAATAAATGAAAAGAATAAAAATACGTGCCAGAGATAAGTCCGTGATAAGAGTGAAGATGAGTCCAATGCCTGTCTCGTACTACCAGTCAGGGAAAAAAGAAATCGAAGAAGATGGGGAGAATGTACATGTTGGGGTGAATCCGTGATGAGAGTGAATGAGTCCAATGCGTGTCGTGCCGGTCAGGGGAATTACAGATCGAGAAGGTAATAAGGAAATGGAAAGCGACTTGCTCTGACAGATGTGCGTGACCGTGGCGGTGGTGATAGTAGAATGCCGTCTCGTTGGGTATAGTGAAGACCGATTAGTTTGTCATCGAGATTTGGTCGTAGGGGACCTCTGGCGTCGAAGATACACGACATGGTGTTGAATAAGTAGACTGGGTGTGGCCTTCGACTTCTTGGGCGGTGAAGCTCCGGGTCGTAGGGGACAGAAGGAGGCCGTCGTCCGGATCGGTCGTAGGGGACCTGATGTCGAAGATATGTTGTGCATAGTAGGTGTGTGAGCGCGGAGGTGGCCTACAAACACTTGGGTCGCCGTGTGGCTCCCGGTCGTAGGGGGCAGTGCAAAAAGGCCGTTATGTCGAACATCGCATTATCGATTGATGGTAGGCTATCAGGGTGGAGTATTAGTGGGAGGAGGGTCTTTGAGTTGACCGATGGCACGCTTCATAACTAGGAGTAGAGGCTTCAACTTGGAGGTGGATGATGAGCGATCAGAGAGAGAGAGCGCCTCCATACTTCGGGCCAATGCATCCATGGAATAGGCGGGTTGAGGAAGAGGACGGTAAGCCGTTGTGGATGCCGTCTCGCGGTTGATGACTAGAATAAGTGGTCGAAGCTTGGGTGGACAATGCGGGTCATCGAGAGTTGTCATTTTGGCAACTGATATGGCAAGCGTGGGTTTTGGTGCATGTTTCTTCTGAGGCCGTGGTTCAGAATGATCATCCTAAAGATTCAAATGTCAGGTAATGTAGAATTAATGTTACACTGTGTCTTACCTCACAGACAGCGCCAATATCATCACTGAACAACTCGCAGTTGTCGGTGTCCAGGGCATCATCCGAGTCCAAGAAGGCGTCGGTACTAACCGAGTCATCATCATAGGGTACAAGAGTAGTGTTGGAATCAATAGACAGACGTTTGCAGTAGAGGTCCGGCGAAGTGAGAGTGATGCAAGGAGTGCAAGTATTAGGATATGTGATTGGGGCGGAGATTGTTTCCGTCGATTTGATTAAACGCGATTGAGATGGAGACGGAGATGGCTGCAAATAAGATAGTTCAACAGGCTTAGGCGTGGCGGATGCCGTATTGTCATTAGGCGTGCAAGTAGAAATCGGGGCGGATATTTTTTCCGTCGATTCGGTTAAACGCGATTGAGATGGAGACGGAAATGGCTGCAAATAAGATAGTTCAACAGGCTTAGGCGTGGCGGATGCCGTATTGTCATTAGGCGTGCAAGTAGAAATCGGGGCGGATATTTTTTCCGTCGATTCGATTAAACGCGATTGAGATGGAGACGGAGATGGCTGCAAATAAGATAGTTCAACAAGCTTAGGCGTAGTGGTGGTGTTGGCATTAGAGGATAGATGATTACAGTCGAAGTTGTCATCATTGGAAGTGGCGGGCATATGCTTGGCTTCCGAGTCGTTGCTGAGGATCCTTTGTGCAACTTTGTCGGCGGCGAGAACCAGCGTGATCGTCGACAAGCAGACAGAGTACACAGCGAGGCCGGTGGAGGCCTTCTCTGCTTTGGACAGGACCTGAGCGGTATTGTTGACGACAACTCGTTTGAAGCAAGAGACTGTAAGGAAACCAGTGACGACGACGCGGGCAGTAATAGTCATGGCGGAAGAGATCATGATGATTGGGCAAGATGAAGATCGTAAGGATATGCTGGTACGGGTAGAAGAGGGTAAACTGCAGGAAGGCAAATATTTGCGCGGTCACGCCGTATTTATACTCCTAGAATTAACCCAAGGTTTGCGTGCGGAGGATAAACGGACTCGATCGCGACGCGCTCGTCACGTGTTTCGAAAATCAACCAGTATAAAACAGCGAGAACTTGGCGGGAGGTTTGGAACACAGCTCGCCTATAGTGAAGCTCCACATGGGAGCAACTACCAAAGACAAGGCAGGTCCCCAGAACGATCTAACATCGATGTTATTCAGTGAATTTCACAGCGTACTTATACTACTCCGAAAGCCTCGCACCTTGAAATGTGATTGTGTTCGGCGGCTGCTGCTGAACTTCGGCACCAACCCAGTTGACGTACACTGCGTTGGATCCGAACATAGTGGCTCCATGGCTATACCTTAATAGACTCTCATGGTCTGATAATTTTGCACACGGACCATCTAAATTCCCCGCTGTCAATAAAACGTCCGCTAAACGTTATTACTGACTTTCCCATTTCATTCCAGACTTTCATTTTCAGTACCAGGATGTCTTCACCACTCTTCCTGGGCTTTGACTTGTCCACTCAGCAGCTAAAGGCTATCGTGATCGCGGAAGATGCTTCCATCGTGCACGAGAGCGCCGTGCATTTCGATATAGACCTTCCCGCTCATGGCACAACGAATGGTGCGGTCAAAGGCCCAGATGAAGGTGAGGTGACGAGCCCAGTGCTCATGTGGCTCGAAGCCATTGACCTCGTCATGCAGCGCGTTAAAAACGCTGGCGTTGACCTCAGTGCTATTGCCGGTATATCTGGTGCTGGACAAGTGCGTGTGAACAGTTTTAATGTCAGGTGAGCCTGATTCATACGTGAATCAAGCAACATGGTTCGGTATACTGGTCAGAGGAGGCTGAGAAAGCCCTTGCTGTGATGGATCCAAAGCGCTCGCTCGCTGACCCGGGCCATCTCGCACCCCATGCATTTGCATTGCCCAATGCACCCATCTGGCAGGACTCTTCGACGACCAAGGACTGCCGTAACCTTGAGGCCGCTGTCGGTGGTCCACAGGTGCTTGCAGATCTTACAGGAAGCAGAGCCTATGAGCGGTTCACAGGACCCCAAATTGCCCGGGTGCGTAGTGCATACTGTATTACCAGTGTCCAATGATTGAACACCAATTCTTGCTCTACGAAGATCCGTCGCCTCAAACCCGCCGCCTACCATGACTCTGCGCGCATCTCTCTTGTCTCGTCGTTTATCCCTTCACTGTTTCTCGGGCATATCGCCCCAATCGAGGTCTCTGACGCGAGCGGGATGAACCTGATGAACGTACTCACATGCAAATGGGACGATGCACTCCTCGAGGCATGTGGCGGTCCCGAACTACGCGCTAAAATCGGCCCTGAGCCAGTCGTCGGCGGCACGATTCTCGGACGCATCTCCCAGTGGTGGGTTGAGCGCTGGGGTTTCAACCAAGGTCTGTATTCCATTCTTCGTTGGTTAGCAATATATATTCCTCATCTGTATCTCTAGATTGCATAATTGCACCGTTCACGGGTGATAACTCTGCGACCGTCGTTGCCCTTTCGGCACCTGGTGATGCGCTCCTGTCCCTTGGTACAAGCACGACGTTTCTATTGAGCATTCCTCCTGCCGACTTGCCTCCCGCCCGTTTCACTACTTCGCACCTTCTCTCGCACCCTACGACCCTCGACGCGCAGATTGCGATGCTTTGTTACAAGAACGGTGCTCTTGCGCGAGAGCAGATCCGTAACCGCTGTGCTGGCGCAGACTGGGCACGGTACAACGAGCTCGTAGAGCAGTCACCGCAGGGTAGCTCTGGGTTCATGGGATTCTACTTCCCCCTCCCCGAGATCATTCCTCCAGGGGTTCAAGGCGAATTCATATTCCAGTGCAAAGATAATGGGGAACCACGACTAGTGCATGAACTACAACCTGACGCCTCACAGCACGCACGTGCGATTCTCGAGAGCCAATTCCTCAGCATCAAATCACGCATTACTGCCATTCTTCCGGCGCACTCACCGCCGCTGCAGCGGCTGATTGTCACTGGTGGTTCATCGGCAAACCAGACGATCCGGCAACTCGCAGCTGACGTGTTTGGGATGCGTGTTTATGTTGCAGAGAGCAAGGAAGCTGCGGGGACGGGAGGCGCAGTGCTCGCGAAGTTTGCGTGGTGGAAGGCGCAAGTTGGGGGCGCGAATGGGAGCTTCGAGGAGATGACAATGGAAACAGGTGAGGTGGAGAGAATGAGACTGGTTGCGATCCCGAAAGTTGAGGTGACCAAGGTGTATGATGGCCTTGTGGATAACTATAGGCGGTGTGAGGAGCAGGTGGTATACCTATGTGGGCAAGCGTGATGCACTTGAGGTAACTTTTTGTATCTGACTCGGAAGTGGACGACGTATTTTGCAATTTGCATCTACACATGTACAGACCATAGAGCATACTATATCTTCATCTTGTTGTGTAAATAATCTTCATTAGAATGGACGTTTGTTTATAAAGGTCTGGAGACGATGGATGAGCTTGTTTTTTGCACACAACGTTCCAAGTTTGCCTAGTAATTGAGATCACCATAATCGGCATCTTCTGAAAATTCGAATTCGATCATATGTGGAGACTTTTTCAGTACACCCTCCATCGGGCACCACCACTGGTATGTTAATCGGCTGGACTCATTCACGATCCTTACATTAACAATCAAAGGCATTGCGCAGAAGAAACATATATGTAATGTATGACCTGCACGACTCGGAGCAGTCGCACTCTCCCCCTGCCAAACGACCAATCATCGAAATGCAAGCAGGGAGCTCAGAGTCCTTCAAACGCGTGAGGATTGAACATGAGGAGCCCGACGAGACATTACATTCAACCGAACATGAAGGTCCTTCCGACACTCCTGCCGCCGATACGAAGCGGGGAAAGCGGGATGCAGCGGGCTGGGCGAAGTCCAGGCGGGGAAAGGCCAAAGATACGAAGAACAAGGGACGTAGACGAGGGACGCGTGATCAGGATAAGGATGGTGAGAAAGAGGGTGAGGAGCAGGGCCCTAGAGCCCCGCGCCTGCCTAAGAAACAGAGCGCGTTGCTTATTGGGTTCTGCGGAACGGGGTGCAATGGAATGCAAATGTACGCTGAATTTTGGATTTTCTCTTCTGCCCTTAGCTTCTTTTCTTTTCTTCTATCTCTGCCCTACTAGGGAAAACATTTTGTATTTTTTTTCTCCTGTCCTTCCGCTATCCCTGCACTGCTGAACATGCGTGTGCAATGAAAACAGACAACCCGACGTGCGGACGATTGAAGGTGTCCTATTCGACGCACTCGTGCGTGCTGGCGCAGTCTCATCAGACAATGCGGACGACCCCGTGAAGGTATGGCACTTGCATGGCGCATGTCATGATGTGTTGCTTAGAAGCATTCATATTTCAAGGTGAATCTAGGGCGGGCTGCGCGCACCGACGCGGGAGTCCACGCAGCTGGCAACCTGGTGTCTATGAAACTGATCACCACGATTCCTGGGGTGGAAGACTGGGTGGCACGTGTAAACGAAGAACTCCCACCAGAGATTCGTGTTTGGGGATCCGTATGCATCCTCTCTCTTTTTCAGGGCAGGAAATAACTTTGAAGTGGCTCAGGTCCGCGTGCAAAACTCATTCAATGCTCGCATGTGGGTTCACGAGTGTCATTTCAGTGGATCATCTCACAAGCTCTTTCTCAGGTCTTGCGACAGCCGCAAGTACACCTACTTTTTCCCCTCGTACCTCCTTATACCTCCAAAGCCGGGGTCGGGATTTCAGCGTGCATATGAACAACATGCAAAGTCTATGCAGGGCGTTGTCCCTCTAGATGCTTCCGCTCACCCCTTCTGGAGTGCACTTGAGTCTCATTCTTCCAGCTCTATGGATGATCTCGTACGCAAGCGCTCGTGGAGGATAAGCTCAGATCAGGTAGAACTCATCCGTAAAACTGCAAAGAAGTTCGAAGGAACGCATAACTTCCATAACTTTACTGTGGGACGTGAGTTCGGAGATCGCAGCAATCAGCGGCATATGTGGAAAATCGAGGTAGGATGATGATATTGTGGTTAGTCAACCTCTGACAGCATCCCGACAGATATCTGACCCTGCGGTCTATGGAGATACCGAGTGGATAAGCGTTCTCTGTCATGGGCAGAGCTTTATGTTGCATCAAGTGAGTTGGTTTCTTACTGATAACGTTGCTCTTATTCATTTTATTTAGATCGTAAGGGTTTGTACTTTGGTAGCAGTGACACGATGACAAATTGGTCGCAGCGCAAAATGATGTCCGCTCTTATCTTGTCTTGTAGGACAGGTACACCAGGACAAGTTATCGACGAGGTTAGTTTCTGTGTTACCTGATGGGGTCACAAAACAATTAGACCCTTCCTGCAGCTATACGGGCCGCGCATGGTCATGGTCCCAAAGATGCCTGCTCTTGGTCTCCTGCTGGAGTACCCAATATTTGACTCATATAACAAGAAAGTTACTTCGATCAACGAGAAGCTCGAGCCTTCTCATCCAGATTACCGACCTGAAATTGATTTCGAACAACACCGGAAGTCCATCGATGCATTTAAACAGACCTTTATTTATGATAATATGCGGTGCATTGAGGACCGCGACGGGGTGTGGGTACCTCTGACTGTGTTTGTTGCCACTTAAACTGATGAAGAGAAACAGCTTTGATGCATGGGTGCGCTCAATCGACACGTATGGAGGTGATGACCTGCTGTATTTGAACCCAAAAGGTATTATTCCTGCGGCTGCCGTTATAAAGAAGGGAGACAAGAGAGACAACCCGTTCAAGGAGAAGAGAAAGTTCGACTTGACGAGTTTCCCTGATAGACAAGGAACCCCGACTATAGAAGACGATGAGGAGACAGAGAGCAAATTGAACAAATCCCGCCTGGAGGACATGGAAGGCTAACTAATCAAGTATCCGTTGATGCAAAGTAGCTGACAGATCTCTCACATCGTACGACGAGTGTGATGTATACTATCACCATACATTTACGAGTCTTTCCACGTACGAGCTATCACTCATGCAAGGAATATTACAGTAACAAGATGCCGGGGGTCGAAATCAGTCTTCGTCGCGTATCACGTCATCGTCATCGCCAGGAGCACCCGCTGCAGCGACCCGCTATACGTGGACGCATGAGACCTGGAACACTAACAGAAAAATGAGACATGCGTACGAGTTTACCTGGCGCGAGAGGAACATCGATAACATTAATAGCAGGGGATGAATGATGTGTCCGAAAGGGCCACCAGGTTGATAGTCGATGTAAGCTTAATTTGAGGGTTGTGGAAGGGGAGGATTGGATGGTGGGTGGTGCTGGTGTAGGTCGAGACTAAAAATATAAGTTTGATATGTAATGATGAAAGTCCGCACTCACGGTCTCATCTGGTTTTATAAGAGGACGAGGTAGGAGCGATGTAGCAGGAAACTGTGATGGAACCGTCAAGTCGACTGCAAAAGTAAACAGGCACAAGGAACATACATCCAAGGGATTACGAGGCTCATCGATGCGAACTGCGTCCGTATAAGAAGAGGATGAAAGGAGCTTTCGTAGAGAGCGGAGGTAAACATGCGGTCGCACGGGACGTGTTGCATTGGACTATAATAATGAATGGTATAGTGTAGATGATGAAAGGGAAGGACCACGTACGTTGAGTAGACCAACACGGCGTGGACGTTCAGATTTACTAGTCTGTAAGAACATTAGATTATGAATGGATCTATGCGGGAATACATACACTAGGCTGCTGTTCTTCTGCAAGCCCAATGCTAGCAAGGATGTTGGCTGGAATGTTACATACGTAGATCTTGCTGTCATCCAAGGTCGTATAAGCCAGTTGGCGTGAATCGGGCGAGAGGACGAGGGTGATGGGAAATTGGACGTCAAATGAAGCGAGGAGCTGGCGGGACTCGAAGGCCCACAGCTTGATAGTGTCGTCGTCGGAAGAGCTAGCGAGAAGAACACAATCATATGAGAGCGCTAGACAATTGATTGTGTTGGTGTGCCCTTTGAAAGGAGCTCCGACAGTCTCGAGCGTCGATGCATCAAACTCATAGATCGTCCTGGGGAAGTCGTGTGCAACGAAGGTGAATGCGGCCACGATGGATTTGTCTTTTGTTGTCCAGAAGACCGGCGCAGTTGACCTCAGAATGCTAGGAGTAGATTTTTGTACATCCAATTTCTGTGCTTGGACATCCCATACCTGAAGGCATTGGCCGTTTAGCATCACCGCCAGCTTCTGAGAGTCTTCGGAGAGTCGAAGTACTAGTGTGCCAGGATAATCATAACTGAATTTGAATGGACCATCCGCGAGTTCGCCCGTGTCCAGGCTCCATATCCACGCTTTAAAATCGGTCGACCCGCTCGCTAGCAGCCTGCTGTCCGTGGAGATATCGATGCAAGTGATGCCTTCATGAAATGTTCTCACGATCCCAGTCTCAACCTCACTGACTTTGAGGCATCCACCACTTGCAGCGACAACCCATCGACCGTCCCTTGACACTCCCACTGCTTTTATATGTGACTCGAAAACCTCCCGAGCCTCCTCGATCTCCTTGCCCTCCTGCAGGTCCCATCGCCGAACAGTCTTATCGCATGATCCACTGATCATTTGCTTGCCGTCGGGAAAATAGGAAATGGATGAAACATCTTTGTACTCGTGACGACCACCATTCAGCAAGGAAACGTTGCATAGTTCATATCCCTCCAAGGTAACCGCCGGTGTCAGAATCGATTGGTTTGCTGTTGCGTCGGGCTGTGTCGAGCTGGAAGCCATAAAGGCTGTATTCGCCGGACAGGTTGCAATATCAGTTATTCGGATGTGTTCGAGTCAGTTCTCCTCGTGCCTTGCAAGTCAGGCTTGACCTTTGAGTGATTTTCATTCGAGAACTGCCACACTTTGCCCGCTTAAATTAGCCGTCAGTTCATCCATGCGTGATGCTCGTATAGATTTTCGTCTTACCAGGATGCTAGCAAGGACAAAGAGCAATGATAGGCGCGTATTCCACCTCTTCACATTTATATCTTCCAGACGGCCGTGCATCATACAGCATGTCCCTTTTAACTCCACACTTATATCTAGCTTCAGTCGAATCAAACCTACTCTCCCCTTCCGGCCCGTCCGACCTCGGTGACCATTCCTAGTGGAAGCGCCGGCCAATATTTTGTACACCAGCCGAGCGCCAATTCGGTCCCCACATACAGTGCTTCCTCTACAATTCTGATCTTATCCGCATTGCGTCATGAATTGTGCCGCTACATATTTGCGAATAGCGCCGCACAGGAAAGTATCGCGTGGGTGCTGTTCCGAAGGAAGATGTTGCGTGGCCCTGTAATATTTCTCTCACCAACGTCACTCTTGCTACGGTGGTCTACGTCCCTTTGGCGGTCAAGTTTCTTTTGCGTCGAAAATATAATACACCCTACCACAGGTTATTCGGGCAAGGTCAACGATCTATGAGTGAGAAAGTCCAACAATAATACGATTTCCATCCAGGATGAGCTTCTGCACAAACGGCATTTTCATTCGGTTAGCATTCCGCGCAGTGGAGCTCGCCGATGGGTAGTCTTGATCAGTGATTGCGACTGAGGCCTACCGAATTCAGTACGATATATGCAGCACCATCTTCGCATACTGACGATTGACTGGCTCGATGAGGGTTTTGTCATTGCTGCTACAATCTCAATGATATTCACCAAGTGTTTGTGGGATGCTACTGCTCATACTTCACTGCCAGACGAGGGGAATACCCACAACAGGTAATAGCACACCCCATAGCTGCCTCCGCTGAAGGGACTTCATCGCATTGAGTGAATTGTGGGTCCGCTCCGTGTTGAAATAGTTTACCTCGCGTTGTAGTGCCACTATGTAATTTTGGTCGAGGCTCGTGCCTATTAATGGTCTGCGCGTCTGGGTCTATCTCGAACAAATGCTCTCTCTCAAGATTTTACGGCAGAAATGGGTCGATGATTCTGATATCAATGTTGATGCCTGTCAAGTTCGTCTTTGGAACGGACTGCAAGATCATGTCACAAATCGTTTCACCTCGCTTGCTCGCTTGTTTCTTAGATCTTCCAGCGCATACATACAAGGAGTGTGTGTTATAAGCATTGAATCACCAAATCACCATGATGATGATGATGGTGATGACGACGATAATAATAACAACGATAACGATAATAGCGATCGCAATGAATGAAGAGTAGTGTGTTATGCCACAGAGAATAGAAAGAATGTGTAGGTGGAAGGATAATGGACAGCAGATAATACAACAAGGAAAATAGTTGGTAGCAGAAGTCAAATATGGTTATAGCTTATGGACGTCCTGTATCTCATTAGCCTCCCAAAAATCAGGGTCATCGTCGTCTTCAACAGGCTCTGTGACTACGTCATTCTCTGGGGATTGAGAGAGGCAAAGCAGAAGATCTGCCAAACTGGGCGTTCCACACGACTGCACGACACAAGCTGCTGCCGGGGGTGCGGTCTGCACGTTCTGGGACATCGACGTGGCGACCACAGGGTATGGGTAAGAAAACGTGAACGCCGTGGTAGGTACTGTCACAGGCGCGGCAGAAGCGGAACTCATGTCAGAACCTTGGCAAGCGGCTAAGTACGATAACCGAGAGCCCTCAGGAGCTAGCTTTCCACAACCGTCGTCCCAATGCCTCTTGCAGGCATCACGTCGGGTATAACTAATCACAACAACATTAATGATGAGACGCGTTGAGTTGAGAGTGGAGACACGTACGTTTGCGGACAACCAGGGCACTTGAATTTATTTAGTTTGAAGCCTAGGTGCTTTTTTGTGTTGATGTGCTTAAGATAGCTTCCAGGACGGAGTATCATCCCATCCTTGGAACACATGAATGTCCCGTCGGGTTGACCATGATGATCTAACACGGGTTTCTGTGGCAATGTTTGAGAATGCGACCTCACAAGATGAAAAGAAAACTCACAAATAACGGGTCGTTCTTGATCCCGCCGGAGCCTATTTTGGTTCGCTTGACGTCGCGTTCTTCGAGGTCTTCCGCGACGCGCTTTCGGCCAGCCGACAAACTTTGAGGGAGAGACAAGGAAGCAGAACCCGTTGCGAGCCCAGGCCCGTGATGCTGGTGGAGGTATGCTTGATGCGGTATGGATGGAGCGTAATTGTTCGTGGCTCCTGAAAAAGAGCTCGATGGGATGCCTTGATGGTACAGGGGGGGCACAGATGGGTATTGTTGGGGAGGAGCAGCCGCAGTCAACGGTGGGTATGGACCAGCATAAGTGGCACGCGAGACATTGGCTACTACAGGGGGGTAAAAACCATTTTGTCCTGCTTGGCACGCATCGTGCGCAACTCCAGGACCCACACTCGACGAAGGCGCAACGGGCGCGTATGGGGGCGCGGCACCATGCATCGCATTGGGTGGCACACCGCAAGGGTAGTAGAAGTCTGGATGAGGTATGTATGGGGGTTGGGGCCAGGGCAATTGACCCATATACATGCCAGTGTTTGGTGTGTATTGTATTGCATCGGAACCCTGCGATGAGGAGGAGGTGGTGGTGGTGGTGGATTGGGTCATCTGGAGGTGAGAAGTAAATATAGTTAGAAAAGTAGGTGTTAAGCTGGGAATACACCTACTTGGGCCAGCAGATGATTGATTGAAATGTTAAGGGGATGTGCGCGCGTTCGCAGTGGCAGTAAGTGCAGTGGGTAAGGGATAGAGGATGAAGGCCACCGAACCAATATTTATATGCTTGTCCAATGCCGCTTTGAAGGTGTCCTCGAGTTGTGTTTCCACTGTAGGGACCTTCCTTTCAGGTAACATCTCCTGTGGACCACCAATATTCACTGAATGGGACAGTGGTCTTTTTGCTTGACGCGTTCAGCTTTGCATCCACGCTTGAGTGGCTCATTCTTGTGGCAAGTCCACTATGCAGAGACGAGAAGTGCGCTGTGGATGTTTGTGCCCTCCTAGTGCTGACAATCCGATCGGTGTATGTTTCTGGCTCTACAAGGGGTTGAATAATCGTAGATCCAAGGTCCACTCGCATGAGTGATGAGATTCATTAGGTCGCGATTTATATCGGCGCTTTGAGAGACACAGCCTGCGTGGCGAACTGGTCAAAAACAGTAACAAAGAACGAACCTACGCGACGTGCAGTGGACGTTGCAAGCAAAGCCAAAGCAAAGCAAAAGATTTGGCATTGGTCCAGGTCCTCTTGATGTACACCTCTCGTATCACCTTGTAAATTCATGACTTTAAAGACTACTCTTCGGAATTCGACTCGAGAAGACTCAGGCGCCAAGCGCCATGGGTAAGAATATTTGGCGGTGAAGCACAGGATGCGCAGTTGAGTTGGTCAACCTGTTACGTGACCGGTTGACAAGCGGGGAGTGGCCTCGGCTGGATTGAGCAGCAGCACTTCCGGAAGAACGTTGATTTACCTGAAACAGCTGGCCCATGAATGATGAAATCGTTCTCGAGCACACAGATGCTACGAAGGAAGAAGGCGTACACTTAGCGGATGAGCACGCCTGTCGCTCCACTTGGTAACTTGACGCCAAAGTGTCCAGATAGATCAATGGCGTCGAAGGTGAATGAGTGCGCCCTGTTTCAGATCATTTAGTATCATTCCAAACCACATAGAGAGGAAACAAACTGACGATCTGCCACATAACGTTTTAATCCTGTTTCACGACAGAGTGCTCTTGTTGTTTCGAGAGGGCATGGTAGAGTACCGAGGGTCCGTTGGCAGGTGATCGCGAGGAGCTTGAGGATGTTTCGTTGGATAGTAAATGAAGGGACCCGTGCCCCGTTCTTACATTATGGAGATGGCCATGCACAAGCCCGAATTTTCCTCAAAACTGGTCATCGATACCTTTAGGGCCCATTTCACTGGGCGAGTTGGTTAACTTGGCTAAAGAAAGACTTGCGCTGAACATTTTTCGGCATCGGAGGGTTGAGCTCTATGCACTTAGCACCTTCAGGTCGCTAGTGGACAGAGACATACGCTTATCAAGTTGTCGACATTGTTCTAGGATTGTTATTGTTGTTATGAAACAGGCATTCGCATGATGAAAACGCTGGAGCAGTGTATTATGGTCCCGTAGAACTAGTACCTAAATGACGCACAAAGGGTAGTAGTGATAGGCTTTTCTCAGTCCCCATGATGTGAAACCCACAGATAGAAGCTCAACATGCAAGTTGAGGGTGTCAAAGTACCGGAGCAAGTTTACGACGACAAGTCAGGAAAGCGCGGACCAGCGATGAACGCCGAACAACATGGCAACGACTTCAGGACTGGAACCTCCTCATCGACTGTATCTCGTCGAGTAATGCTTGCAATCTATCGTCCTCAATCTTAACCAAACTGCACAAGAACGTTCATTATCTCGATATAAACAAACAAAAGAACTTGTGCACTACCTTGGGATGACGCTCTTGGCCTCCTCAGCATCGACGGGACACAAATTGGCGATTTGGGCGGTTTCGAATTGCGTCAACGCGGGTTCGCGTCGAAGGGTTCTAAGATGAAGTCAGTTAGTGCGAGTAGAGGGTATCAATAATAACTGAAACTGACTCTCGCACCGCGCTGGCGGAATCGGTGGTGTTGAATTTCGCAAATGTCTTCACGTATTCAAGGGTCTTGTTATAAACACTGACTAGAGGTAAGAGACAGAACGAAGAGAAGAACCAGAAGTCATACGCAGTGTCTGGCGCATCCTTGTCCCTATTTTCCAGCAGATACTTGACCTCGGATATCAGTAAGCAACCAGCATTGTTGAACTCTGTCGAATAAATTGAGAAAAAATGTTACAGAAAACGGAAGAAAGCATACCTGCTCCAAGCTTAAGTGCAGAAGCATCTTCATCCTCTAGTTGAGGCCTGTGCCGCAGTCGGGTGGTCATGTTCAGCCACTGGCACCAGTGGCGGCGGTTTGTTTGGCAAAGACCTCTGAAAATAATATCCGTAAGCAGACACAAGCAATACTCATAGGCCGCTGGATGTAAGCTTAGATATGAATATGAATTTATTTGGCCATAGTAAACCTCCTCGTGTATAGGGCTATGTCCGACATAGGGTCTTCGACCCCCAAGGACAATAAATTGGATTTTTAAAAATACTCATGGGCAAAAAGGACTTGTATTATATGTTTACACATTTTTGTAATATATCTAGTGAAAACAAACTCCAATTCCCTGTGTGCGAATACATGCAACGATAGCAACGACATGCAGGCTTAGCTAGCGCAAAACAATAGGCACAACATGGGGTGGCATCACTGGAAGCGCGTCAGCTCAACTTCGAGCTGGGTAAAGATTGAACTCACCTAAATCCTAAGTCGCAAGAGCAACAGGGGAAACTTTCGGCACATTTGAACTAGCATCATCATCTTCCACCGATACCTTCGCCATTTTGTCAACCAAAATGGCACTGGCAACAACCTCGCCGCGTAGCTTCTCGATCTTGTCCTTGTCCTGTAAGCTCCCTGGTGGACTGCGGCTCTGAGCCCCCCCGGGTTTCCAAACACCCTTTGGATTGAATAACTCTACATTTCCCTTCGGCGGCGGCCTCTCGAATCCCCCGTCCGTGTCCTCAAGTCGGGTATTACAGGGAGCGCCTGTCACATTAGATTGCGTGTTGGAATGATTGGCGAGTGCATTTCCGTGTGAAGTGTTATTGCCAGGCATGAGAATGGATCGAGTCGATGATAGGTTCGTCCAGACACCTGCAACAGCCGGTAGGCGCTTTTCAGGCGTGGGGGACATAGACGACAGGGGAGGGAAATCTGTGGGCTGAAGTGAGACAGATGGATTTTGATGGCCGCGTTGGGAATTGTTCCTAGCGGGAGACATAGTTCGGGAATTCATCGAGTGATCGTGATGCCGAGGATGGGTGGCGTGGAGTGTAGGTTGGGGTTTCAAGCCGACGGCCCAATCAGGTCTTGCGGGTAAAGGATGTTGAGATGAGGTTGACGTGAATGTCCTTCGTGAAGAGGATGAAGTCGTTGAAGACGACTACAATAGGCGGAGTGAGTCAATGACAGAGTAAAGGGCGGAACCATGTCAAATGACTTACGGCTGTTGATGATGCTTCGTCGCCTGCTGATATCCTGCCACAAGCGCTTGTATTTGAGTTACCAGAAGGTCTTCTACTAACCGATGAACTCAGGCGTGGACCCACCACCTCACCACCACCAGGACGGCTGCCCACATTGTTCATACCGAAGCCGCCCATACCCACTCCTGGACCATAACTCCAGGCACTACGCGCCGGAGGAGCTCCACGAGGCTTGGGACCCATCGAAGGTGAGTGAGTCAGGTCCCCAGGATAAGACCGATTCGAGGATGTAGTGTCGTTGCCTCCAGCACTATGCATGTATCCATTACCCGGATACTGTCCATGATTCTGAGCGACGTGATGCGAGGTTTGTACGTGCGGAATGTGAGGGGGTTGGGGAAAGTAGCCAGGCATAGACATAGGGTATGGTCCGTAAGGCGGTACAGGAGGCGTAAAAGTAGAATACTGCGACGCCGGTGGCGCGACCGATGGAGTAGAAGGTTGCTGCGCCGTATGTTGCATGGGAGGATGAGGAAGTGACTGTTGTTGCTGAGCGGGTGACCATGCATACGGTACGTAAACGCTTGGATGTGCGGCATGTTGTGGAGAGGGATACGCCTCCATTGTCCCATGCGCCGTCGAGTTGTCTGGCACATGCATTGGAGCTTGCGGGTGAGGGTACGGATAAGGGGCGTAGTAAGGATAACCAGGAATATAGTTTGAGGGAGGTGGTGGCTGAGGGTACGCGTACACATAAGGGTTAACATAACCAGGTTGTACAGGAGGTTGGGCTCCATCGTACGGGGGAGCCGCCGGGGAGGGTTCATACAGAGTGGGGTATTTGAAAGACGACGGTGATGGCGCTCTTGACTCTCGGGAGCTACTTGAACCACAGACGTTAAATACAGGGGCGCTCGATCGCAGGCTTCGCGTAGACCCGTTTGAGCGCTTGCTGTCCCTTTTATCGCGTACGGCAGGTCCAGACCACTCGCTCTCCGTAGTAGGGGAGCTGACAGATTCAACATCAATGTCGCAGGTACTACTGGTCTCCCCAGCACTCGTTACAGAACCAGAAGTAAGGCTGATAGTCGAGGAACTAGCGCTCAAATCCTTCTCCTTGCATTTCTCTCTCTCCTCGAAATCCATAAAGATACGTGAACGTGCTTCATTATACGCGGCCTCGCGTTCTGCAATCGTCTTATGCTTCTTGCTACTGCCAGTAGCATTACTTCGGCCACCCTGGCTTCCAGATTCGGATGGCTCTACATCGGAAAGCTCAGGATCTTCTCCAGCAATTGAACCAGCCTGTGAGTGTGGTTTTGACCGACCACGGTCAGTAGTGGATCGCCGCATGATCTTGATAGTTGGGTGGGTCGAAAGCTGAGCAGGAACGAGGGCCGCTATGCGACGGTTGGGGCTATATTTGACCAGCATGAGTTATGATCCTATGGTGTAGAGATATACGAACATTTTACTATCCACTGAAAGAAGGACGCTAATCGTCTTCGTTACAGGGTCAGTCTCTGGCGACAGTTTATAGTAGGCAGAGCATCTGTGCACCAAAAGGCGCTGATATGATGTAGCAGGGATCAGATCAAGCCGAGGCCTAGCGCTAAAAGCCGTCAGCACATCAAAATTAATTCAACGTCAAAAAGGGTCGTAGAAACAGCTGCGCCGCATGAGCACACGCAGCACTTTGTCGCACATCGCGACGCAACAACACCATGCACAACGAACTGGTGAAAGACGCACCTTCGGTCATTGATTAAAGTCTCCATCTGCTCACCGAGCTTCAGGACGTATATCCTATCTTTACTTTTGAGGGCTTCGATAATCTGAGGATCAACGTCGGCGAGGAGGCTGCTAGCGCCCTCCAACTCTGCGAAAGTGTCAGAATCAGAGCGCGACGGCGACTGGACATTTGCTGGTTCGGTAAAAGGGGGTGATGTTGAAGTCATGCTTGGTGCAAGACTCGACTCTAGCTGAGAACTGGACGATGTGTGGGACAATGAAGGAGATGGTGATGGAGAGCAGGAGATATAGGGCGCAGGAGATGCTGAAAAGGAAGGCGTTGATAGTGGCTCTGTATCGCAAAGTACAGCAACCAATGCAATTATCATGGTCAGCATTCAGAAACGCATTCACAGTTTACTTGAAAGGGATTTGGAGAATGCAACTCACGAAACGACATGGAGACTTTGAACAGTAAATGGTTTGTCGGCGTCGTACACTGAAATTACGGACCTGTCTAAAGAAAAGGTCAGGACAAGAAGATTGGAGGCATCTGGTGGTCTAGGGGAGCGTAGATGTTCAGGAAGAAAGTCTAACAGGCCCCAAAATCCCAAGCCCAATCCACCTCTTCCCACGACCCCATTCTCCACAGCATGTTATATGTAAGGCGCTTCTACCAAGTCCACACATCGTTTGCCCAAATGCAAATTATATTCTCCATAAGATAATAAAATGTACATGGACGCGCGTATATTTTACAGGACCTTCCGAACTAGTGGGAAGAAATTTCTGAGGGATAAAAAATTCGGTAGATGTTGTAACCCGAGCTGTTGAAATGATTAAAACCCCGTTGCCTTAGACAGCAGCACATGCACAACGTTACGTACCAGAACACAAACACACAGCACCCATACCCTGCTAAAGCGAGGGCAGCTCTGTTGAGGGTTCTGCTCACGCTGGGATCATCTCGAGAGATCTGAAACACATGGTCCTTAGCCGCGGTTCCGAGAAGTATTGGAAGTCAGACCCTCACCTTCCAGAAGAGGAGTCCAGGAAGGATAAACGAAATAGTAGTAGATCCAGTGGTGCCAACGAAGGAGAGCACTAGGAAATTACCAGATCAAGACAGTCACTTCCTCAGCATCGACCAAGCAACCTACCCATTTGAAGGTTATCAACGAAGTACGCGATAACAAATCCAAGACCGGTAATAGCAGCGGTCAGCAGTGTGTGCTTGAATTGGGGCATGTCGGCAGCGGCATGATCCTCATCGACAATTTCATCGTCATTATCACTGCTGAAAACCTTGGTAGCGGCTCCTACATGGAAAATCTTGTCTAAGCAATTCCTGCAAGGTTGTACTTGCAGGGGATACGAGAACATGATAAGCAAGACGATGGCCAGCTGCCCAATAGCGATGAATATCGATGTCGAGGGATACATGGCGATTATATTAGCGCCGACCTTGATGAAGATCGTTAGTATACACACGATACAAAAGCAAAAAGCAATTTCACATTGGAACCAAAGGTCAAATAGCCGAAGAGTGCGATGACCTCATATACCATGATGGCACTACCGATAGAAGTCCCAATAACAATATTCATGCGCTGCTGCGAGTTTGTCTTCAGTTCGTTGAAGATAGGGAACAGCTAGAAGAACTATTGAGTTAATCACCATGGCGCAGAGAAAATCAAAATCCATACATTCTGGGCACACGTGAACGCAAAAACTTGCACAGGGAACGTCGAGATGAAGTTTGGTGTGAAGTGAATGAGATGGATCTCGCCAGCTGGAGCTGTACCTTCTAAGGGATTAAAGTAGCATATAGTGACAATACCCAAAAGGTATACTGGGGTTGCGTGCACGCCGATTCAATTACCCATCTCAATGCATGACACTACGGGTTTGCTCACCGACGGAAAATAGGACGACATAACTCGCGTGTCTAAGGCTGTCCAAACGACGAAAAGAAGCAAGAGGAACGAGAATGAGCATGATAATCGTGATCCAATTCCGACCTGACAGGGCCCACGCAGGCGGATTAGTGTTCGGCGAAGTCAAATCATGGTATAGTGATTCCACAACATTGGGCATGAGCGACTTGATAATGATGAGATAGCTGAATGCCGTTAGCATCACCAAAAGAATTAGCTGAGGAGCGCTCACCTGATAGATACTCCAAAACACTTAATAGCTATCGCAGCATCAAAGAAAATGGCAGCTTGCGGGAATGTAAGCTGTGCAACCGCAAAAAAGGAGCTGTTTCTGTGCGGAGTGCGTCTAGCCGATAACGAGAGTAGGTACAGACCGAAAGAACCGATACAACCAGAGAATATACATGTGAGGATTCCTGGTATGATCCCAGAAGACGCCATAGCCTGACGACGTCAAATGAGCCTGGAAACTCCTTACAGGTCTGCGGAACCTTACCAAAGGGAAGGTGAGCATGCCTGTACATAAACTAATCAACACTAAGAAACTATACATTGAACGAAAGCAATCACCACTGCCCATGATTGTATTTGTGAGGTTGCTCACGGAGCTCAGGATGCTCGCATGACCTTCCTTCTGCCGTACTGAAGGAGCAGCCTCCCCTGCAAGAAGGGCACTGCTCTCGCTATCACCTGCGGTTGCGTCAGCCGCAGTTGTGAGCACCGCTCCGTATTTCTGCACCATCTCGTATGAATCTAAGTCTAGGTCTAAGGACTTGGAAGTTGGGATGGAAGCAAGACTCGAGTATCTGCTGCGAATGGGATTGTATAACACACGGCTGGTCTGCACGGAGCTGAACCAAGCGCTGGTCAGTGATAGGGAGTGGATAAACCGAGCCAGCGTGTGAGAGAAAGATAAACAAAGGAGGCCTCAGGCAACCCTCTTTCGAAAACCACGTACGCCCCATTTGGGAATTCTCCTTCTGAGCATGACTCGGTTTTACGTACACTGTCTATGGGGGTGCACGGATTTACTTGTATACTTGATTCTTGTGAGAGAGATTCATAACGAGGTATATTATGACCAGACTAAAGCGAAACCATATCAAAGCTTTGTAAAACAAAGATAACACAATGCAAAACAAAACACAAGTCATCAATACCGAATACGACTATGACTGCTTCCCAAACGACCCGTCTGTCGTTCCCTCTGACGTGCCTGCATCCGCTGGTGTCGTAAATTCGTCATAATCTGCTTCCCCGTGGGGGACAACTCAGAGGACGATGCGGGCGAGGGTTTGTCCTGCAAGTACGGTGGACGGAAACCAAAGGGTCGCAGGGGTGTCTTTGGTTGGGGAAGCTGAGATGCCATGTCATTCTCTTTATCACGTGGAGGCATGTGAGCGGATAAAAAAGTCTCAGCTTGAGATTTATCCTTTGCAAGAGATGGTGCGCTTGCGAAAGCATGAAGTGACAAGCCATTGCGTGCAAGGATGGGGGGCTGGCCATCGTCATCGAGGTCAATAATTTTGGAACGCTGAGATGAACGCGGACGAGATGATGCAGGGATTAAAGAGGCTGCGTCTCCGCTGATGATGGTAGCGAAGCCTGGGTATCTAGCATCCGCATTTGATTTCTCTCCAAAAGCAGGTCTGGAAGAAGTGCCCTCAGCCTTTATGTCTGATAAAGGTGGCAAATCATCTTGCAGCCACGGGCTGGGATTCGACCTGGATCGTGAGGGTATTTTGGTAAAAGCACGTGGACCGCGAGGACCTCGACTGCTCTGTCCACTGCTACTGCTCTGCCCAGTAGGGTTGATAACGACTGGTTCGGATTCTGAGTGTACAATGTGATGCGGTAACTCCTCGTTTAGAGTTAGTGCAAATTGCATAGATTGCGAAGAGGGGAATATAAGCTGTGAAGCAGTTTCGGCATGGGTGGATTCAGGTAATTGGGTATCGCCGAGAGGGGGTTGAGCGTCGCCGGATGCCAGATCCAACATGATGTGCAAGGGGGGAGTGACCTTTCGCGTCGGAAGCCTCGAGGGGCGCTCTTCGTAAATCTTTTTCTTGTCAGCGAGAAACCCAAATATCTGCGAGGCACGTTGGTGAGACATTGGATTCCCATAAGGTGAATTGACGTGGACGGGGCGGGTGAGTTCAGTGGAGGCACTGAGCTCTACCTCAAGAGAGGAGAATGTCGGTTGATTTGGTGCAGAGGTGTCGCATTCAGTAGAGAGTGTGATGCTGTGGTCAGCATGGTTGAAATGGGAGGACATGAAAAGGGGGTCGCGAGGTGTTTTAAGTTCGGGAGAAGATGTACAAGAATTATCATCTATTTCACTGGCAGATCTTCAGGAAACGACGAATTAAGGAAAATAAAACAACACTTACCATAGGACACTCTCAGCCCATTCAATGTCGCTGTTGTCACGGAGCTCCGGGTTAGACGGGTTGGCCAATAGCTGGCGAAAGGTTGAGCCAGTGCGACGTCTTCGCAAGCGCCCCTTGTCTCTTGCGACAGGTGGGGTATTGGAGAAGACATGAGAGTCTAGGCATCCATTCTCGTCATAAACATTAAGCAAGCTAGCGACGGATGGATCCTGGCGAAGACGAAGAAGACGGTTCTGATCGCGGGGGGTGATGGGTACACTTTTAGAGCGGCGTCGTGGAGAGTCATTTAAATTACGTCTCGGAGTTGCAAGACTGTCCATGGGAGGGTATGCATTCGGGAACTCGGTGCGGCTGTGGACTGTGCGACCATGTATAGTTACCGTGTAAGAGCTGCGTTGGGAAATGCTACCAAGGGTCGCCGTAGATGCAGCCGGCGCCGGAAGAATGTTGTTAATGGGATGAGCTGAGGAAAAGATCAGTATTCGAGAAAGATATTGGTCGTAATCCACTTACGGAGAGGGGGAAGTGATGCATAATTCGAACCAGATTCGACAGAATGACGCGCTGAGGAGGAGCGTAAAAGTCGGCTTACTGCTGCCTCAGCGTCTTCCTCTCGCGTGGGCTGCAGGTGCTTGGGTATTGGTTCAAGGTCATGATGGGCCAATTCCCTTCTCTTTGACTTTTTGCTCCCGATCGAAAAGAATTTCTTCAAGAATCCCATGTTAGTTATAACCTTCGTTCGCCGTGTATGTTACCCGGTTTATAGACGTGGTTTAAAGAGCGTTAAGATCGTAACAAAGAGAAGAAAAGCAGAAGTCGATGATCTGCAATCTCAACTACAACCAAATAACTCACAACAACACACCTACGCGTCTTTTTCCGATTCGGCACGTGATATTGATTTTCGCTACTTCTTGTTCAACCCCAGTGAGAACCCACAAGAGGCAGATCGAGGGACGTCAAGGTGTGATCAGACCTTGACCAGCCTCGTCAGATGACACACTTTTTGTATATATGCCTCGATAACATTCGAGAGATATCGAGGCAGGTAGAGTAATTCATGTTCTATGTAGATTACATCTTTGCATGCATACTAGCAGGGCTTTTTGGCCTCAGAAATTAAAGAGACATATCATCGCATAGTATTGGTTTTACAGTAGTGAGAACAGGGAGAATACAATGACACATTTAATTGAGTGTGGTACTACTGTAGAGAGTGCAGTTTGATCGCTATGCGAGCTTGCGAGCAAATAGATCAAACTAGTGCTTACTAAGCGAGCAAACACATTTGTACACGCGTCCTTCTTGTCGTCTCTCCTCCGCGTTTGCTTGCCTCCTTTCTTTGACCCACCCACCACTTCCCTTTTTAGTGTCTTGGTAGTTTTTGGGTAGTGTCGTGTTTTTCCAAAAACCTCACCTAGTGCTACCTCACACTCGAGGGTTCTTGTCTGCTTATCCCTGTCCGTCTTTCCTCTTGCATTTGTCCTTAGCGCAGGCTTAGTTCTGGCTCACTCTCTTCACTTTGACAGATAGCATTCGTCTGGACTTCTCAGCAAAAACCCAATCTAGACCGCAGCCAAAAACCCCCACCCCCAACTGGCGAACACCTGTCATTGTCCCTCGTATGCAACATAACCCGTTGCTCCTGGCTACACTCTCAGTTTCTTTCTCCACGTCTCATAACTCAACTTATCATCATTGTGTTTGGACTCCGAACTCCTCGTCATAGTATATCACTCAATCGTGTACTCTATTGTTAACGGTTTTAGTCACCGCGCAAGGACACCTACATCTCACTCACATGTTGTGTCCTCGCACGCAACGTCTCTCTCTCAAGCTCCACAAGCATCTAGTAAGCTATGACACTAGCTTTGTCATGTGCAGCATGTGACACAGTCACCACCTGGCTTACCCAATAAGTAAGCCTTATTAAACTTGGTGATTACATGTCTCACCAAGTTTAATTAGGCTTGGATCTATGAAAACACCAACACCAGCTTTTTACCTTACAGCCTCTACCACCCTACCTACCAAATAGAGTAAGCACTGCTCGCTATACTCCCCGCCCTTTCTGGCACTTTCTGTTACCTCCCCAACTTATCCAAACCTTGTCAAGGGCAGCTTCCCACACCCCTTCCTCCTCACTTCCACACTGCCAATGTTGTAGGCTGGTACAGCCAACCATCGCCAATGATCCAAGCAGATAGGTACCATCTTAGGTGCTGTCCTAGCCCTCCAACATGCCCACACTCCTGCAACTAGCCCTGGTTTGTGTCTTATTGCTGTCTGTGTCCACATGCTGTCCTACTCATTCCTGACCCTCACTATTCCTCCTAGATCTCGTCCCACAATCATCCCTGTCTGCATGCTGTCCTCAAGCACTCTACTAGGTGCTGTTCTGACCCTCCAACACACCTGCACACTCGTTATCCTCCCTTGCCCCTCACCATTCCTCCTGTCCCACAATCATCATCAGATGAGGAATACTCATACGGCTGGGACAATTTCAAGTAGGCGCTGTTCTGACCCTCCAATACACCTGCACACTTGTTATCCTCCCTCGCCCCTCACCATTCCTCTGTCATGGTCATGGTCACTCTACGTAGTCCATGGCCACTCTACCTATAACACAGTCTCTTTACAGTATAAACATTGCGCCAATGTACTCCGTCCCGCATGGAACAGCTCGTTCAGATATTCACGGACTCCTTATCTCACTGATGCGTTTACTGTGCCCCGTCTCATTCCTATGTTTCACATTACATTATCACGCTCTACATACTTACATATATGTGGCTCGGAGCTTTGTACCTTTCCCTTCGTCGAACCAACACCAGTTCCTGGCTCTCTCTCTCCACTCAGCTCCTTGCTTGTTCCTCCCACTTGAAGAGCACCCGTTACAGTTTGGTTCGACCACAAACCCGTCAAACTCGACTCTCGAAGCTTGTATATTTCATTAATCTACTCTACCATTGCCCTAGGGCCTTACTCTGCTAACATGTCTGATCCCATTAGTGCAGAACTGGACATGGAGAACCCGCTCCCGTCCCAGTCCGCCTTCGTCCCTACGCTGGAGAACTTCCATGAAGTCTTACAGGCCATCACTGCACTCGGGCAGAGCTCTTACCGTCTCGACGAACATCAGCGCACTATAGGTCGTGCCCTCAAAGACATCACTGACAAAATTGCTTCCCTCAGGTTCCCCACTATGCCCACTAGCACCATGGGTCACCAAAGTCAGTTGGATTCAGCTCCTCCTCGGGGCATTGCCAAATTCCGGGAGCCACGACTATTCAAAGGTAGTGCAACTGAGGTTGATGCTTTCGTCGACAAGATACTTAGTGCTGTCGAGCTCTCATGCTCGTCACTACCTACTGATATGGACAAGGCTTTGTACTTGTCCACCTATCTAGACAACGGGTCGCCACGCTCCTGGTTCATGGCTATCCGTTGCACCAACGACGACCTGCTCCATAATTTTGATGCACTAATCAAGGATTTTAGACAGCACTTCGGGGACCCTGACACTGAGGGTACCGCCCTCCGCAAGATTGAGAATCTACAACAAACTGGAAGTTGCACGAACTACGCGTCCAAGTTCCGTGAGTTGCTCGTATACGTGAATTTCAACATGTCGACCACGATTCAGAAGTACTATGAGGGGTTAAAGGATGAAGTCAAAGATTTACTGCTAACAGTTCACAGACCTCCCACAGACTTCGACGACTATGTTGACCTTACAGTCACCATCGACAACCGACTGCATCATCAGGAGGTCGAGTGCAAGACTGCCAAGAAGCCTGTACCCCATCAGCAAACTGGTGCTGATAACACTCAGCGCAACACCCAGCCCAAACCATCTGCCTCGACGTCACTCTCCCCAGGAATCCCGATGGAGATCGATGCTACCAGGACATTACCATGCCAGCCTCTCACCAAAGAGGAACGTGATCGTCGCTTTGCTGAGGGCCTCTGCTTGTACTGCGGAGGCACTGAGCACACTGTCAAGACCTGCCCAAACATGTCTGAACGCGCAAAGAAGAAATTCAATGCACGGAATGACTCGGGAAAAGCCTAACCGGCTGTCACCCCATCCCAGGGCATCCGGTTATAGACGATGGGGCACATCAGAGCCATCTCCAGGCACCGGATCCCACTCATACCCATCTGTCAGATGGGAGTTATACCCCAGTCGCAAAGTCTGCTCCCGCCTATATCTTTTCTTCCAATTCTTACTTGAACTCACCCTTACACTTCTTTATCTCAGTTCATCTTTCCTTCCCCAACAGAAACCCTATTAACACTTTCGCACTTATTGATTGTGGTGCCACCACTTCTTGTATATCCAACCGTTTTGCTGCTCATCACTCCCTTACTCAACGTGTCAAAGACACACCCATACCCATTATGGCGGTTGACGACCGTCCGATCACATCTGGGTTGATCACCCATGATGTCATTGCTCATCTCTCCATTTCCGATCATCATGAGACTTGACCCCTCACGGTCGTGTCTGTTGCTTACCCCATTATTCTAGGTCTTGACTGGCTCCGCCAGCATAACCCGAACATTGACTGGGAGAGTTCCACTCTCTCACTCAAGTGTTGCAGACTCACCCACTCGAACCCTGTGGTAGTTTTGGCGAAAGGCTTTGGTCTTAAGCCGAAGCTGCTACCATTTAAGCTCAACACCTCGGCAGTCATCGGAATTGGCTTCAGTCTCTCTGATGCTGCATCACATTCTGCTAGTATACTCTCGCCCACAACAGCAGTGGATGCGGAACCACCTACTCCCGACTCAGAACCCATGAAACCTCGCCCAACACCCTCGTTCCTTGCTTCCCTCATGTCCTGGGGCGGCTCTGGTCATCCCAATCCACTCACTCCCCCATCAGCAGCCCCTGCAGCACCAAACATCTGTTTCATCTCTGTGAAGAAGTTCACAAAGACTGCACATTCCAATCCGGATGAATCGTGCTTACTGTGCTACCACTCTCCATCCTCTCCAGCCTACATCCACTCCACCACTTCAAGCTCCATTGACTCAATCGACGACAAGATTCCCACACCCCCTCACATTGACATTGACAACATCCCTCCCAAGTACATGGATTACATGTCAACTGTATTCTCACCTGCTGAGTTTGAGAAACTCCCACCACACTGTCCATATGACGTTGATATCGAGCTGGAAGAGGGGAAGACGCCACCATTTGGCCCCCTCTATCGTCTTACCCCACCAGAACGTGAAGCCCTAACAGAATATGTTAACAAAAATCTCAAATGCGGCCATATTCGGAGCTCAACCTCCGCTGGCGCTCCAGTCTTATTCATCCGCAAGAAGACTGGAGAGCTCCACCTCTGCATCGACTACCATGGCCTCAATGCCATCACCAAAAAGAACCGCTACCCGGTACCTTTAGTTCATGACCTCCTTGACTGTGTGCAAGGGTGCAAAGTGTTCTCCGTCATTGATCTGAAGTCGGCTTATAGTCACCTCCGC
>MU179315.1:88386-100726 GCA_016767475.1 Suillus weaverae
GCAGGAAGACCACAACAAGCACGTCAAACTCATACTCGACCGACTACGTGATGCTAACCTTTGCGCTAACCCTGCAAAGTGCGAGTGGGACAAGTCCAAAGTCAAGTACCTGGGCTACATCATTGGTGCTGATGGTATCAAGATGAACCCTAAGAAACTTGACACCATTGTGTCGTGGCCTGAACCCACTTCTGTCAAAGAGGTTCAGTCCTTCCTGGGTCTCACTAACTTTTATTGACGTTTTATCAATGGTTACTCCCGCATCGCTAGTCCACTCACCGACTTAACCAGAAAAGATATTAGTTTCAATTTCTCAGATGCTGCTCGTACGGCTTTCAACAGCCTCAAGCGAGAATTCACCTCATTCCCCACACTCCAACACTTCAACCCTCTGAAACCCTGCACCATCTCCACTGATGCATCGGACTTTGCGATATCAGGAGTTTTCCAACAGCCTGACGACAACGGCACACTCCATCCTGTCGCATTCTACTCACAGAAGATGTCACCAGCAGAAATCAACTACGAAATTCATGACAAGGAGCTGCTCGCTGTTATTGATATGTTTCGTGAGATGCGAGCCTGGCTGCTTGGCTCCCCACACCCCATCTCAGTAATCTCCAACCACAGAAACCTCACTTATTTCATGTCATCCCAAGTTCTCAACCGCCGTCAAGCACACTGGGCCATGTTCTTATCCAATTTCGACTTTCGTCTCGTCTGGGCTCCTGGGAAGGCGAATGTCGCTGATGTGCCTTCCCGGCGTGCTGATTTCTCACCCAAGAAGGGGGATGAAACCCTCCTGAGCCAAAACTGTATTGTGCTAACCCCAAAACACACAGACTCACTCACACCCCACAAGAACACCCAATACCCACCCAACATCATCAATGCCATGACGACCCTTTCCATTGACATCTCTGCACTCTTTGACTGATTCAAAAATGCCCTTCAAAAGGACTCTGAGTGGTGAGAAGCACTCATCTGTGGTAATTCAGACTTCACGTCTGAAGGTGGCCTTGTGTTCCACAAAGGAAAACTATTTGTGCCCTTACCATTACGCGCTGACATCCTCCACTCCCGCCATGATGCAGTCATAGCAGGCCACCCAGGACACAACAGAACATTTGGACTCGTTGCACGAGACTACTCGTGGCCTGGCATGCAAACCTTTGTCAGACGCTACGTAGAAGCATGTGATACCTGCGCACACATCAAGACACCCCGTCACAAGCCTTACGGCTTGCTCCAACCTCTCAACATCCCCTCCTGTCCATGGAAAGCAATATCCATGGACTTCATCGTCAAACTCCCCTCCTCACATGGCCATGACTCCATATGGGTCATTTGTGGCTGCCTCACGCGTTATGCACACTTCATCCCGTGCAAAGAGACACTAACGGCTCCTGACCTAGCCTGGTTGTTCCTGGACCGCATCTTTCATCTGCATGGACTCCTGGACTCCATAGTCTCGGACCATGGCTCCATTTTCATCTCTAAATTCTGGTCTGAACTTACTTCGTTACTTAAGATTGATACCCGTACTTCAACAGCATACCACCCACAGACTGATGGTCTGATGGAGCGCACGAACCAGACGCTGGAGGCCTACCTCCGCACCTACTGCTCCTACCAGCAGGACAATTGGGTTGACTATCTCCCTCTCGCTGAGTTTGCTTTTAATAACCTTGAGAACTCCTCTACCCGTCAAACCCCATTCTTTGCTAACTATGCTTTTCACCCGTCCTTCGAACCACAGATCACTGAACGCTCAACCGTTCCCGCCACCTCTGACCTTGCCACGCGACTTGACACAATTCACACTGAGCTCCATGCTGAGTTGCAACTTGTGCAAGACATACAGGCCAAATCTTTCAACAAGAAGGTCCTGCCAGCACCCAACTTTCAACCAGGACAACTAGTATGGCTCTTGCGCCACAACATCAAAACCACGTGTCCCTCATTCAAACTCAACCATCGTCGCCTCGGCCCATACCCCATCCTTCGCAAAATCAGTGCTTCTGCTTACCATCTTCGACTTCCTTCCTATCTATCCCGTCTCCATCCTGTATTCAATGTTTCCCTCCTCGAGCCTTATTCAGATCCCTTCGACTTCCATACCCATGCCTCACCACTCCCTTTCGACCTCGCTGATGATCCCGCCAATGACATCAAATCTATTCTCGACTGCCGCAAAACTGGCCATCGCTACAAATACCTCATACGATGGAAATCTCTGCCTGAGTCCGAAGACTCATGGCTCCCTCTTTCTGACATCCCCACTCTATTCAACAAACTCATTGAACGCTTCCATCGTCGTCACCCACGCTCCCCTCATCCCCACATAATTGATTTAAATAAGAACTACCATACTCCCCTCTCCGCTACTGATGCTTCTCTTCCTTTGTCTTCACAGGTCCCATCATCCATCGCACCTCCCGAGCCTCCTGCACCTGCCCTCACTGCCATCCCACCTGCCGCTGCCCGTCCTCTGTCGCCCGCTGCCATACGTCAGAGATTGAGATCTGAGTATATGCCCCCAACGCAAACGACGACCCGTGGGGGTCGCGTTTTGTGCCCTGCTGAAAGGCTCGACCTGTAGCATCATCCTCACTCGCCCTAGAAGGGGGATGATGTCATGGTCATGGTCACTCTACATAGTCCATGGCCACTCTACCTATAACATGGTCTCTTTACAGTATAAATGTTGCGCCGATGTACTCCGTCCCGCATGGAACAGCTCGTTCGGATATTCATGGACTCCTTATCTCACTGACGCGTTTACTGTGCCCAGTCTCATTCCTATGTTTCACATTACATTATCACGCTCTACATACTTATATGTGGCTCGGAGCTTTGTACCTTTCCCTTCGTCAAACCAACGCCAGTTCCTGGCTCTCTCTCTCCACTCAGCTCCTCGCTTGTTCCTCCCGCTTGAAGAGTCCCCATTACATCCTCCTAGATCTTGTCCCACAATCATCAGACAATGAGGAATACTCATATGGCTGGGATGATTTCAAGATGTCCTTGTGCATTTTACTAGGTGTTATTGTAGCCCTCCAACGTGCCTACACACTTGTTATTCTGCCTGGACCTTGACATCATCCCTGTCTACACTTGCTTTCCCCGTTCCTGCCTCATTCAGCTCACACTATCCGCCATGAGCACGAGATGGTGGCAAATGCAATCACTGAGTCTTGACTGATATTAGACATGAGTAGCCTGCCGAAGTTGCTGTTATGTCACCCTTTGTTTTTTTTCAATAAAATCAATCATATACTATTATGACTGTCCATCTGAACCATATGTCTATGAAGTTCAACATTTGAAAAAGGTCTAAGGGTCAGCTTATAGAGCCAAAAAGGTCAAAGAAGATGCTATAGTCAAAAGACTTGAAGAAATAATTGTAATGGTCAGAACATACTAGTAGAGTAGGAGTTGAAGTCAGCTGATGATGAGGGGAGTCAGATGCCTCTGGGGGCACCGTATAATTGATCTAACATAGAAAATGCAGCATCACAGTCGAAGGGGGGGAAAGTAAAATCAAAATGTCCATCAACAGGGTTGTTGATGGTGCTTGGGCCATCGGGCAATGTGCCAGGAGCAAAGGTGAGGTTGGGAGTGGCGTCAGGCAGTGAAGAGTGCACAGGAGAGTTGTGTTGTTCCTTGCCATTGTCTATGATAGGCTCTGGACAGGAGGACAGCACTGGGAACTGATCACCATCAGCCTCAATAGTTTCTGGATGGGGTGATGGGGCTGGGGACTGATCATCTTCCTCCTCTTCATTCTCCTTGTCACTATCTTTGATCATCTCTAAACTCTTGTACTTCTTGTGGCAAGCCAAGTTTGCATTTCTGGCTGCTGGCCTCTTACTACACTTCTTCCCTTTGTCAGATCAAGTGCGTCGAAAAGTATCTTCAATCTTGCCACTGTCGAGCTTTGCATTGTGCTCCTGGTGTATTTTCTTGAATTCATTGTTGGTCAATGTCTTCCAGTGCGTAGTACCTGACTCCCACTTGCAGAGAAGCCTTTCGAGTTCTGGAAGGGCACTAGATACTTGACTAAGGTTTGCGGATGGAACATTGTTGGGCCACCCATCAACCATAACTTGGTAGCACTGAACAATGTTGTGAAAATAATGGGCCCATTGCATCTTGGCGCCAGAGTCCCCAGTGATCTCCCCTGTAGTATGGCATCAAGTTAATACATCACAGAGAAGTGGGAAAAACTTATGAAGAGTATGGTTGATAATATCGTGGATGGACACACGTACATCAGAGATGCATTGTTGATGATTTTTTGCAGCCCCTGGTTACAGTGGCTCGCACTTTTCACTCCTTGGACAGCAAACCCTTCCATTTTACTGAGCAAGTCTTGATTGTCAACATTTATCACAGCATGCATAAAGTGTTGAATGCCTCCAGTCACAAAGGTAATACCTCAGAGGGGAAGGTCGGTTGACCCACATGTGGTGTAGAGGATGGTTTCTGCACCGGTATGACAATTCAGGCTATTTAGCTAGTGTTGTACATATAAGTAGTATCAGTGAAAGTACCAAAGAAAAATCAGAGGGGAATACGCACCTTGTTTTCGACAGCCTTTAGAGTTTTGGTAATATTGACAATCTTCGACTTAGTTGAGATGCATACACCAGTCTGCTTTGATGACCTCTGATCAGCATACTCCTTAAGCAGGTTGTCTTGTTCTTCCTTTGAAAGTGCATAGTACTTGTCCTTGTGTTCGCAAACGAGCTGCTGGAGTGCGCCTTTACCCTTGTTGCCTGTAGAGAGACATTAATATTATTAGCACATACATAGTAGTGAGAGGAAACAACTGAACTTACCGTTCTTGCTTTCCTGGTTTTTTTTTTCCAGCAGAATGCATTCCAGGTGTTGGGCTTGGAGTGCCTGGAGCAGAGTATTCCATGACTGATCCATAAGTCATTCTGCATGCGGTGAATACTTTTGTGGTGGGCTGAAGCAATGGTCTTCATAGTCTTATCAATCTGGTTCCAGGCGTCATCAAGAGCACCCTTAAATTGGCAAGACTTGAGGCATTGATTGGCTGAAAGGATAGCACACATTTCATGACCTTGGGATGAGTGCGAGGTTGCTGCACACGAACATGCCTCGAGCCATTGTTGTTAGATACCATTGTCTAGAAAGGAGGGGAGCAAAAGCAAGTAAGCAAGTTGTGCGTCAGTCTCAATATTTAACACAGGAAGATCTCAACTTGTCTCCCTGATCTGTGATTTAATATGATGTTGCAACCAAGTGATACACAAACTAAAAATTTGATTGTGATCTACAAGAAAAACAATCCAAACAGGTAAACCGCACATAAAAAGACTAGAATGCCAAGACACTTCAAAATGACCAATAGTGTGGACAGCATGGAGAATTTGCACTAGTGATCCATTAGGATGGATATGCAGCCACAAACAAATTATTACTAACCTTAACAATCTCAGGGTTGAGTGGCATGCCTTGAAAGTCTGCAAGAAGTGCCTTCGACAAGACAGAAGCTTGCTGATAGGTCAAGTCCCACTTCTTGGACCTGAAGACCGACTCCCACCAACTGCTACTCACAGTTCTAACAAGCACATGCAGCTTGGGTAAGAGGTTGTCTCCCAATTTGAATCAGTTGAGGGCAGTGTCAGTATTGGGTCCAATACTAATGAGTGGATGACCCAAATTAGTAATGGTGTTGTGAGTCTTGAATTCTGGCTGAACCGAAAAAATCGGGCCAGGGTCTCTATTGGCAGTGATGACATCTGCTGGTCGGTGTTGATGAATCTGTGAACATGGAGTTAATGTGGGCTTTGTTGTCTTTGTTGCAATGCTCACTGCCCACTCAACACCCTGGCAAATGGCTGCAGATGCTGGGTTCTTTGAATCCACAGTGGCAGGCAATGAGGCTTGCAAGCCCTTCACAAAGGTTTGGGGCACTTGCACCGAGCACAGGATACAAGCTCCAGTGGGAACAAGGGGTGGAGGGAGATGCTGTGGTCCATCTGTATTTATGTGAGTGGCAGGAGCTTTGGAACAATGTTAGCAACATGAAACAAAATGGAATAAAATCAGTTGAACTTACAGTACTTTGGTGGTTTGATCTTTTCAATGGCACAGTGCTTAGCAAAACACTGGAGATGAGGTATCGTGAATTCTTGAGAGAATGCTTGTACTAATACAGTAACGTCTCCTCCAATCTGTTGAGGTACCTCTTGCAGCTCTTGGGGTGTGATGTACAGGTCAATGGCAATTTTCTCAGGTGACATCAGTGAGCCTCCTTCAGAGCCTGGACATCAAATAAGCAGAGATATACCGCTGTCAAGATGGTTCTGCATAGTAATCTAATGAATGTCAGATTTAGCCAAAGAAGATAGAATGTGCACTCACTGCATCAAATACATCCTGCAGCGCTGCATCAGTGAATTCTCAGTGAGAGATAGTTCTGTTTTCTGACTCCTGCTGTTCATGGAAATAGATGTAGGAGGAATGAAGGCCACCCAGTGTCTTGGTTTGATAGTGGGTACCGTCAACATGCATGTCGTTGTAGAGACTCATCTCTGCCTAGGCTCATATAACCATATATTCCTATTGACCTTGCACCTATCCTTCACTCATGCACTTATGTAGTCATGTGCAACACAATGTGCTATCTTGTGACACCACACGCACTCACACTATCTTGCACATGCTTGTGCACTCTTTCTAGGTCTGGCGCACTCACTCCACATGTCCTGTCCCTCTGTCCTATAGTTCATAGGTGAGTCTCAGCCTTGTATAAATATAACTAATCATATCTCGTCACTATATAACACCTATGTGCTCATCCTTCATTTGCACTTATTAATATTACCTATAGTGCTCCCAATCCAGTACTGCACCCTGGGAAAACCACTTAGCTAGAATTGCATGTCTAGCGGCACACTTACATACTTTACTTTACTTTTCTGCCCATCATCTCAGTACCAGTTAGAATTTGAATTCAGAACAATTTCTGTCAAATTTGGAGTTGGTGCCTCATAGCAAGTAAAACTCGTATTCCCTTCGACTTCTCCAAAACTGGTTCATATCACACGACTTTCATATTCATGTGTGCACTATTTTCATTGCACAACTTTTGCCCTCTTCGCTCAGTAACTTGCACTCTTGCATGTGCTATAGGAAATCAAGCTCAAAGCTTCAGCAATCAGTTCCCCTCCTTATATTTGCAGGAACCCTCTCAGTAGCAATCTCCTTGGGACGACTCTGAACACTCGCACCCAGAGGTTTTACTTAGCCCACTAGTTTTCATTACTTTCCCAAAGTACAACATTCCTTGCCCACAACTGGAGCCCACCGCAAAGGGATCATCTGAGAGGGCTGACAGAGCACTCAGGCCTACAAAAGCACACTCAGAGAGAAAAGATTTTATTCAGGCTTTCAAGGAAATTAGTATCAATGTGCCGGAAGAATTAGGGAAGGAGATTTTTGTTCCTGTCCCCTATGAAGAATCTCATCACTACTTGCCAAACACCACTTCAGAAATATCAACTGAGATACCAGCACATGACTCGCCAATCTCGCCTATCACGCCTTCATCCAAAGAATCAGCACATGGAGAATCTTCAGACAATTTTGAAGCCCTTGATCAACCAAGGCGCATTTTACCAGGTTCCTTTCTAGACTCCCCAATTCATATCGCATCTTCAGATGCAAGTTCCTTCTTGACGCTTAGTTCACTAACTCAATCTAATGTATCCTCTCACGTGCAAATGCCCGCACAATCAGTAGCACAACTCGCTACCTCTGCAATCTTCGACACCCCGCACGCACCTAATGCAATCAAACATTCAGTAGTGATATTCGCTAACCCTGTGACTAATGCTCCTACCATCCCAGCACAAGTAACCAAGATCCCTTTTATTCTCTCTTCAAATATTTCATCCACTAACACACCAACAGCAACAGCAATGGCAGCAGTATTCAGGATGCCGATTCATGGAACTGAGAGCATGCCAAAGTTCAATGGCAAGATGGAGTCGCTAAATGAGTTTCTAGATCAGTACAAGGACATCACAGACCAAGCGGCATTAGCTGGCCAAGACCGCATCAAAGGCCTCATCCATTATTTATTGGCAAATGACAAAGAGCTATTGGCAGGAGTACCAGAAGCACAGTTAGGCAACTTCAATGCCTTCATCACAGCAGTTAAGATCATGTATCCTGGCTGCAAGGGTGATAGACATTTTACCTTGATGGACTTGCACACTCTGTTGCGTAATCAGAGTGCATGCCCAATGTGCTCGCACATCAAACTCAGCAATTACTTTCGCAAGTATATCAGGGTATTGCAATACCTATTGGCAAAGGCGTGCATTGGTGAGATTGAGAGGAACCACATTTTCCTAGAAGGGTTCCCTAGCAATGTTCAAGCACAGATCCGTACACGCTTGATGATCAAGTTCCCTGACCACCATCATGAAGACCCTTACCCAATGGCTGACATTCACAAAGCCACTATATTTATTTTGCCAGGTATTGCATCAGTAGCTTTGACGCCCATGATAGCACCATTGTTGCCAACACCTTTGCCAGCAGCGCTGATGCACACACCACAAGTGTCGGGATCAGTTGTCAAGCAGGAGTATATGGCAGTGCATGCAGGTCACGGCACGCAGAACAGCACGAGCAACTTAGGTTGCCTCTTTTGTGGTGCCTTTGAACATTTCCTCAGCCACTGTTGTGAGAAGAATGCATACATTGACACAGGTAAATGCATGGTTCATCTGCATACACAGAAGATCGTCCTACCTGATGGTAACTGGATACCAGGACACCCTGGAGATGGTACTATGATGTGCGGAATCAGACTGAGATGCAATCCTTGAGATTGACTCTTTGGTGTTCTCGCACACCATCGTTGATTCCAAGCCAGAAATGGACGAGGATGATATGGAGGTGATGCGCACAGCACAAGCACTCACATACATGCAAGCTAAGTGTGACCAGAGAAAGGGCAGCGATAAACCAGACATGAAAGGAAAGAGTGTCTGTTTTGATGGCATGGAACTCCCTAGCAGTTCACATGCATGCCCTGGACCTGCATCTAGACAGGTGGTCGAAGCAGAGGAGATTGTATCTCCCACGGTGCAAGCATCATCGACTAAGGGCAAGGCACCTGAAGTCACGAGAGCTACTGCACTACCAACAGTGAGTGCAAGCAAACCGAAGGAATCACCACCTGTTGCGTCAACATCAACATTATCATCATCATCATCATCATCATCATCATCATCATCATCATCATCATCATCATCATCATCATCGAATACTGCTAACATTACTAACCCTCCGTCAACAATGCCTCCCTTGAATCAATATAGATACTCCTACGTGCTAGAAGACAAGAATGCAGACAAGCACGTCCTAGAGCACATACTCGACATGACCATCAGCGTCCCTATCAGGGAGATACTTGCTGTATTGCCTGATGTGCACAAGGTATTCTGCAACCAGATGACCACCAAGCGCATCACCATTGGCACCGTATCGGTCAACAAGCTATCAAGTCAACCTGAGCTCAAAGACTGGATGTGCAGGTATGACAAAGTAAGACTTCAAAGCGACGATGGCAAAGTAGTACTGATGCCAGAAGTGGTCTGGAAGATGCTCGGCATGGGCATGCGCTCAGGTTATCGCCTCAACATGGAGTCAGTCAATACATCGAAAGATGTGACTCTAGGCATCATCAAGAATGTGCCATTAGACTTTGGAGGAGGACCTATGTACTTCCAAGTCCAAGTCACGAAGTGCATGAACTTCAACATCTTATTAGGTTGCCCATTCTTCAAGCTTACCAGCTGTCGCACATCTAATCTCCCAGACGGAGAACAAGATATTTTCCTCACAGACCCAAACACATGCAAGCAGATGCACATTCCCACTCTACCATGGTTGAAGCGTGGCACACAAGGCTCACAAGGCCAAGCATGCACAGATCATTTATCAAAGAAGATGGATGAGGGTTTTTAAATATTGATGATCTGCTGTTAATGCAGGGAGACACTAACCCGTCTTTAATTGCCCTGCATTCGTACTCATGTCCACAAAGTTTCATTTCTCGTTCTCGCATCTCTCCCCAAGTGCCGCGCTTAGCGCGTGCAGAAGGAAATCATTCATCACTCTTAAGGAGCAAAGCATCATCATTGTCATCAATCGTGCATAGTTATCTGTCATATTCATTATTGTCCGTGTCAGCACAATATGCGCATCTAACATCTACCAGTTCCATTTTAGATCAAGCATCTATTGACACTTTTAATTCTGTTTATCAGTATGATTGCACACTTCACGCACTGGTTTATAAACCAGTCACAAAGAAAGTGCGCACCATGCCTACTACTATGCCTCCAGAGTATAGAGTGGTGCGACAGCTACCCGAAAACCCATTGGCTGGCATGCCAGAACTGCCAACTAAACCCCCAGATTTTGTTCCAGGTATCTGCTACACGCAAGAGCATGCAGATAAACTCGATTTAGACCCCACAAAATGGCTATGGCCAGAAGAGCTTAAGCTAGTGCACTGGCTCATTCATGTGGGGCGCCTCTGAAAGAGGTCGCCTCAATGAGACATATTTTCCACCATACAAAATCCCTATGGTACTGCACACCCCATGGTCGCAATGCAATATCCCTATTCCTCCTTCGACACTTGGCGAAGTCATATGCATCATCAAAGAGAAGATTTCATCAGGCATTTATGAGCCCTTGACAGCCACATACCGTTTGTGCTGGTTTTGTGTCATCAAGAAGGACGGCAAATCCTTACGTTTAGTGCATGACTTGCAGCCGCTCAACACAGTTACAATTCACGACACATCAGTCCCACCCTTCGTAGAGTGTCTTGCAGAATCATTCGTGGGCTATGCAGTATATGGTATGATGGACTTGTATTCAGGTTATGATCAGCGTGTACTTCATGAAGAGTCATGCAACTTGACTACCTTTGGGACACCTTTGGGCCCTCATAGGTTGACAACCCTACCGCAAGGTCATGCTAATGCAGTACAGGTTTACCAAGGTGATACTGCCTTTATCCTGCAGCACGAAATCCCAGAATTCACGTCACCCTTTGTAGACGATGTTCCGGTCAAGTCAGTTCAGACGTGCTACCAGAATGTGGATGGCTCTTACAAGACTATTCCTGCCAATCCAGGCATCCATTGTTTCATATGGGAGCATTGTGTAGTGCTCAATCACATCTTGCAGCGCCAAAAACGTAGGTGCAACCGTATCTGCGACAAAGTTTGTATTAGCCACACCTACCACAATCATCATTGGCCATAAATGTAAATGCATGTTTGAGGGTTGCATACCTGAGGACTCAAAAGTGCAGAAGATTTGCAATTGGCCAGAACCCACAAACCAGATGCAAGTGTGCGGTTTCTTGAGGACATGCGGCATCCTGTGCATATTCATTTGTAACTTCTCACACATAGCACGCCCACTAATCAATCTCACCAGGAAAGATGTACCCTTTGAATTTGGACCTGAGCATCGGGAAGCGGTGCAAATGCTGAAGGACTCAATATTAAAGTCCCCCACATTGTGAAGGCTGGATTACAAGTGTGGTTTCAAAGTCATACTAGCAGTCGACATGTCTTGCATCGCTGTTGGATTTATCCTATTGCAAGTAGGCACAGATGGGAAGTGCTATCATAATCGCTTTGGATCAATTGCACTCAGCAAAGTCAAGAGTTGCTACTCTCAGGCGAAGCTAGAGCTATATGGACTGTTCTGCATGCTACATGCAGTTCACATATTCATCTTTGGCATTGCCAACCTAACAGTTGAAGTTGACACGAAGTATATCAAAGGTATGATCAACAATCCCAATTTGCAGCCCAACGCAACCATCAATTGATGGATCACAGGTATCCTTCTTTTCTCGTTCAAGCTCATTCATGTTTCCACAAAGAAGCATGCAGGCATAGATGGTCTCTCAAGGAGACTGCCTGCAGAGGAAGATTCCATGGAAGATGATGACCATGAGGATTGGCTAGATTGCACATATTCCTTTGGAGTTGCACTCCTGAATGAAAGGATGCACCCAGTCGAAGCAGCTGGATTTATGCTAAACACTACGGTGCATACCATGCTGTATGTGAAGTGCCTTGATTGCTCGCCCACATTCCTTGTCTTTTTAGACATTCTAGATCCCCCGCCAGATGAACCAACCATTCCTCAGTCAGAGGCAGTGTCATATACCAGATACCAGCCCTGCTACCTCTGTCCAAATCCCACCCTGTAACTCCGGACCTATGAATGCCTGCAGCTAGCCTGCTTCATTCCT
>MU179315.1:110784-170998 GCA_016767475.1 Suillus weaverae
CCTTCCACCTCATCCAGCAGCCATGGCTCCTCCAGTGATGTCATCTCCAGCAGCATCTCCTCACCCTCACGTAGGCCCAGTCCAGCAACATATCTCGGCGGATCAAGTCTTGACCCTTCTGCAAAACCCTTGGCTGAGCTCACTGGTAGCCAGTCAACCAACCGCTGGTAAGTCCCACATCCTCCCTCTCTTCCTCTTTCCATTCTTCAGGAGTTGCATACCCTCTTGCGAGGGGTCTCCCTTGCTATGCTCGGTCTTTGTGCCCTTCGTCCTCTGCTGTGGTGCCTATGCACCCACTCCTGCTGAGTTTACTGTGTATATGTGCCGTTTTTGTTGAGATCATGTGCATATATTGTGTCTCATTTTCATCTCCGACTTTCGCCATTAGGCTGCATTATCTAATTCACTCTGCACAGCTCATGCATCTTCGGGTTTGCTCTCTTCTCTACTTCCTGCTTCTCTGCTCCCTGCTCCAGCCCCCAGCTTCAAGGCTCGGGTTCACAGCCTTCCACCTTCAGACCCCTCCATGCAGCTAGATCCCAATGATCTCATTGATCATGGCTTGGTGGTGCACATCTTCAAGGAAGGGTGGCAATCTTATTTCCCCATTAACAGCCTTTCAGCAGATCTCACTCATGTGACCCTTCACTATGCGAAAGCGCCGACGGAATTCGATCTCGCAAACGAGCCATCGATCTCCTACCCAAACTTCTGTGAAGCTGCCTGCATGCTGCCAGTGCTCATTGGTCGGCACCTGAACTCACCGTTCAAGGCAGAGATCGCCGAGTCGTTTTGGAAGCACTACAAAGGGGTGCTGAGGGCTCACAACTTCCAGCACAACTTCACTGCATACGTGCACTACAACATTATGATCCACCAACATTGGGTGAATAATTTGTTGGATTTCAACCTGGCTATCTTCCAACCTCACATATTTTCTCACTGCCTTGGGCTGGTAAAGGCAGAGGCAGATTCCTCTATGGCTTCACACATTGCCTCTCTGGAAGCCCAGGTCAATCAAGGCAATTCATTTCGCACCCCCACGAAGCCTTCCTCCTCCTTACCTTCCACAGAGAAGCCAGTTAAGGCCCCCTCCGAACTTGTTGGCATCTGTTGGTTCTGCACAGGAAAACACTCTCCCTGTGACTGCAAATCCTCCTCCAACTCCTTCATCACAAAACACACAGACAGGAAATGGCACTCTGCTACAAACGAGCTGCTTTGTTTCCTGTTCAACGGCGTCAAAGGCTGCGCAAAGCGCCCCTGCGCCCATTCGCCCACAAGTGCTCTATCTGTGGCAAAGAGTCAGCAGGCCATAATGCCCAGTCTCACACATTGGCTTGACCTCCTTCCCATTGTCACCCCCTTGCAGTGGGACAAATGGGAGGAGCTTCTTGGTGCTGCTGGTGTTCTCAATTCTTTTCACAATGTTCCTCTTGGTCTATGCAATGGTTTCCATCTTGGTGTCTCTTCCTCTATTCTCTCTACTTTCTCGCCTCCAAACCATAACTTGGCTCTCGAACATGCTGACTTCATAGATTCCCAAATCAAAAGGAGGTCGCCACAGGACGATATTCTGCAGGTTATGACCCCTCCAATTTTGAACACCTGTTTGGACCTTACTGCACTGCCCCTCTTGGGGTTGTTGTAACCCCCAAGAAAAAACACCTTATTCAAGACCATTCTTTTCCTCGCCATGATCCTCTCATGCATTCCATTAACTCAGAAATCGACCCCAACACCTTCAGGTGTGATTGGGGGACCTTCGCTCAGTGCTATCTTCTTGTTGCCCTCACCCCTCTGGGCTCGCAGGCTGCCGTTTTCAATGTGGACACAGCCCACTGCCACATGCCTGTGGCCCCAGAGGACTGCTGCCACGTATGCATTTCATGGAAGGGCAAGGTCCATGCGGACCATTGTTGCTGCTTCAGCTGTTCCAGCTCATCGGGAATTTTCGGTTGGTGCGCTGATGCCATTGTGGAAATCTTTCATTCTAAGTCCATTCAGGACATCATTAAGTGGGCAGATGATTTTCTTTTCTTTCACTACCCTTCTGCATGCCTACCTTCAGGTAGTTTCTGTTTCTCATCTTCCTGCCTTCATTCTCTAACAGCATTTTAGGCAGCTACATTTTCTCCTACAATGCCTTGCTGATCTGGGAGATCGCAATCTATCTTGGCTGGCCCTGGTCCCCAGAAAAGTTCCGCAACTTTCTCGCCCTCTTTGTCTACATCGGCTTCAAATGGGACCTGGTGGCAAAGTCTGTCTGCATTCCCAAGGAGAAGAAGAAAAAGTACCTTGTGCACCTGGAGGGCTGGGTCTCGGGTGCGAGTGTGTCAGCCCACGAATGTGCTGTCATGACTGGGACCCTCAACCATTGTGCAGCGGCCGTTATCGCTGGCTGCTCCCACCTTGCCTCCTTGTACCATTTTGCTTTGTGATTTGCGGTCTCCTCCTCTCGCTTCGAGCATCGTGTTATCCCAGCCTCTGTTGTTGCCAACATGGCATGGTGGTGCGACCAGCTGTCCTCAGCATGGTGTGGCATCCCCATTGTGATCCCTCCCACTGCTCACCCAGTCCCCATCTTTGTTGATGCATCAACATCCTTCAGCATTGGCTTTTGGTGGGATGGTCGCTGGCTCACATGGTGTCTTCTGGATGGCTGGCATGCCGATGGTCAGGACATAGGCTGGGCGGAGATGGTGGCAATTGAGCTAGGCCTGCACTGTCTCATTTCCACCGGCTTTCACAACACCCACTTCATCCTTCGCTCAGACAACCAAGGGGTCATGGACGCCTTCAATGCTGGCATGTCATGGAACTCTGAACAGAACACCATCCTTCACCATATCATTTTCTTGTTCCAGGAGCACTCTCTTTGGTTCTCCACCGTCTGGGTGCCTTCAGCCAAGAATCTTGCTGATCCCCCATCTTGCGGTATCTTGCACTCATCTGCAAAGCAGTTTGCTCACCTGCCTCACATTCCATTCCACTTGTGGGAGTTTGTCTCCCTTCACTTATAATCTTGTTGTCCGCAGCTCTGTCCTTGTTTACATTATCTCTACCTTATTAATCACGCTGCTCGGTCTTCATTCTGTATTTCCACCCTCTGCAATGCATCCCTCTCATGAGAAAATGAACTTCGTATGAAAACAAAATTTTGTGTGAATCCAATACTTGTCTCACGGCTTATTTGGTATCAATCCATTACCTGGTTCATCTCTACCAATGGACATGGACACTGTATCTGCCCTTCAAGTGCTGGTAAATTCAGTCACCCACCATGCCTAGAAGCTCAAAACTCTGGAAGGCTATCAGGGTGGTGTGAACCGTTTCCTTGTCTTCGGCTCTGCCAACAACATCCCCTTATCCTTCCCGTCACCTGAATGGCTGGTCTGCACCTTTGTGGCCCATCAAGTGGGCTCTTGCTCAGGCTCTGCTGTAGCAAACAATGTCGCCGGCCTTCATGCGTGGCACATCGCCAATGGCCTTCCTTGGCTTGGTGGGACTCATTTAAAGTATGTTCTTTGCTCGGTGGTTCGTCTCACCTCCAACTCTTCCAAACGACCCCCACACCCTCCAGTAACCTCAGAGATGCTCAAGACCTTGCACTCCTCCCTCAATACCTCTCTCCCACTCCATGTGTGCGTCCTGGCCTGTGCTGACATGGTCTTCTGGGGGCAGGGCTGCTTAGGTGAATTCCTTCCCACCTCACAATCTCGCTTCTCGCACAAGTTCTTCCCTACCCCAGCCTGCCTGCACAGCACATCCTCCGGTGAATCGTTGATGTGCCACCTCCCCTGGACCAAGGTCGCTAAGGAAAAAGGGGAGGACATCTTTTTAGGTCGTCAGCTGGGCCCTTCAGATCCCATCTCATCCCTCATTGCCCATCTTGCGGCAAGCCCAGAAATCCTTGCATCCCCACATCCTCTCACTTCTTCACTTACAGTGGAGGCACGGGCAGGCTGATCTCACTCACTAAGTGCAAGTTCTTGCTGGTGTGTAATTCAGTCTGGACGGCTCAGGGTCTGCCTCGCATCTCTGGTCACTGCTTCTGCATCGGTGGGACCACCGAGCTGCTTCTGCGCAATGTCCCCCCCCACATTGTCAAGGTGATGGGGCATTGGTCCTCAGACTCCTTCCTTCACTACTGGCGTAACTTGGAGCACATTGCTCCCCTGCATGCAGAGCTCTTGGGTCCAAAATTGTCCCCCCTCCTCGCTCGTGCCTCTCGATCTCATGGCACATAGCTTATGCCCTCCTTGTGTGTGGGTGGCATCTGCTGCCCCTCTTCCATCTCCCCTTCGTTCTGCCCTCAACGTGTTCTTCATCCTGCTGTGTGTGGGTGGTCTTCATGGCCTCCTCAGGGTTCACACTCTCAGATCCAGGGATTCAGACTGATTCTAGTATTGTATGAATGTAGCACTTGCTGTCTGCATGCTAGCTGTCTGTCCCGTAGTCTGTCTGCACCCCCAAAACATGCAGGCGTGACTTGCATTCCATTTCCCCCATCTTATCTAAGAAGACTCGCAAGCATGAGATGTGGAATCTAGGTGTGAGGAACCAAACGCCACAGAGCCAAGTCTCATGCCAAGTCAGAGCTCAAACATTGTGTCTCCGACAACACACGTCCCTTTTTCCCCTGTCACCTCTCTCTTCCTTACCCCCTGTTACACACATCTGCGCATATAGTCATCCTTCGTAAGCTCCCTGCTTGTGCCTCTGTTCTTGCTCGCACCCACCCTCCCATACCACTGTTGTTCTGTGTCTCCATACTGTTTTTGCTCTGTGTTTCTCCGCTGTTCTGCCTGCTGAACCATTTGGGGTGGTCTTTGTGGCCTCCTCAGGGTTCGCACTCTCGGATCCAGGGATTCAGACTGATTCTAGTATTGTACGAACGTAGCACTCGCTGTCTGCACGCTAGCTGTCTGTCCCGTAGTCTGTCCGCACCCCCTGATGTGTCATCAATCAGTGTTCAAACTCAGCTGAACTTTGCCGGACTTGCCGATGGGCACCAGACTCCGGCCCCAGAGTGTCCAATTCTCTGACATTCTGGATGCCGACGCCGCTACTAGTCGTGGGCAGCACCGTCCGCGATTTTTGTATGCTAGAGCGAAATTTCTTGTCACATATCAAACTTGTCTTATTGTTATTGCTCATGTTTGCCTCAGCGTTGCTTGAAATCCGTCTCCCTGGACCTCCTGGCACGGGACAGTCTGAGAGCTTGGGGTCTTTCAGTTTACCCCTCGCAATTTTTCAGTTTGTCGCTGCCCTGCTAACGATCGCTGCAGCGTTCTGGGAGTACCACACAGGTCTAGATGACTTAATGAAAGTCAGGGCTTTCTTTGTTGTAAACAGGTAAGTCTGTAGTTTCAAAGACTTTATCATGCTGATAACAGCCGCTCGCAGAATACATCATATCATTATGGCAGCTGTCACTTTCATTATCGTGGCCACCTGTATCATATATGTGGTCAAAAGCCCTTAGTATTTGCCAGGTGTGGCAACTCTTTCGTGACTCCGTGCGTCCTCGTTTCTCATGCTTCTATCAAGGGGCATTCCTGGTGAGAAGGAATCACAATTTCCGAGAGTATGTGACCCATACTCCATATCATCATTCCCGCGATATCATCTTTCAAATTCGTCCCTTCTCGAAGCACAAGTGTTGTACAAGGATTGTTTCACTTTTGTTGTTTTTGCATTGGACGATTTGGACACTTCTCAATAGAAGTTTCGGTGCATTCTGATACCTCTCACACTCTTGTATACTATACTCGGCTGTATTCGGTGCATATTTTCAAACTCTGATGACAGACTATGTGTGAGACTCTGTGACTTGTCGTGCTTCGCTGACCCGAGCGGTCTTCGCCACAAGCGGCGAGCCAGCACAACTTGCTCGATTATTACGTGATGACGGAGGTCATAGTTCCACGAAAAGATCCGGGGAACCATTCAAGTGTCCTTAAAGGTCCCAGACCTTGCCTTTAACGTTATCAGTCACAGTCTCCTCCTTTCCTTCCTTCACCGATGAGAATCAGCAAAAAGATCGAGCAGTCCAACAAAGAGGGCAAAATATGGTGGTCATTTGAGTATTTTCCGCCTCGGACAGCTCAGGTGCGATTTCATCGCGGTCATCAGACGTGGAGTTGTCTGATATGTATTCATAGGGTCTGCAAAACTTGCTTGATCGTATAAAGCGCATGACCGCATTGGGCCCAGAATTCGTTGACATTACATGGTAGGCGTTTACTTATAAGATGAGAAACCACTTTACGCCCTGTCAATAGGAATGCTGGTGGTCGGACATCTGATTTGACTTCACATATGGTAAAGACATGTCAAGGCTCAGTGGGTATAGAAACATGCATGCACTTGACATGTACGAACATGCCTAAAGAAAAAGTTGACATTGCTCTCCGGGTGTGTGTCCACGTCCGATTCGCCTGTATACCACTTTAATATTTATTATAGGAAGCAAAAAAATCCGGTTGTCGCAACGTCTTGGCCCTTCGTGGTGACCCACCTCAAGGGAAAGATGAGTGGGAGGCAGTCGAGGGTGGTTTCGTGCACGGCATCGACCTAGTCAAGCACATCCACAACGAGTACGGAGACTACTTCGATATCGCAGTTGCTGGATTCCCTCAGTTTCAGCTCCTTCCGCCCGCAGAACGCGACCTCGAGATGAAGTACCTCAAGGAGAAAATCGATGCAGGCGTCAACTTCATTTTCACGCAGATGTTCTACGACGTTGATGTCTTCATTGACTGGGTGAATGCAGTTAGAGCAGCTGGAATCACAATTCCAATCGTTCCTGGCATTGCTCCTATTCAAACGTGGAATGGCTTTTTAAAGGCGACGTCTCTTGCGAACACCAAGATTCCACAATTTTTTTTGGACGCTCTAGAGCCCTATAAAAACGACGACGAGAAGGTTCGGGAGATTGGAACTAAGCTCGTGGCAGATATGTGCCGGAAGATTCTCGCTGCTGGCCTCGGTATCCAGGGTCTTCACTTTTATACTATGAACTTAGAGAAGGGAACGAAGATGTTGCTGGAGGAGCTGAACCTCATGCCTCGTGTAGAGACTATCAAGCCTTTGCCCTGGAGACAAGTATGCGGACACTCCTCACCGCTTAATGCCTTATTCTCATGTTCTGTTTCAGTCGCTTACACCAAACCGACGGCAAGAAAACATCCGTCCTATTTTCTGGGCGAATCGGACCGAATCATACCTGTCGCGTACTGAGGACTGGGACGAGTTCCCAAACGGTCGGTTTGGTGACTCGCGGAGTCCCGCGTATGGTGAACTCGATGGATACGGCGTCTGGCTCAAACAAACGGCGAGTAACATAGAACACGAGCCACTAATCCAGTTACTGACTTCTACTACAGAAGGAGGAGGCTCTGAAACTTTGGGGAGAGCCCAAGACATTCGCAGAAGTCGCATTGCTATTTAGCCGATTCTGTCTGGGTGAGCTCAAAGTTCTCCCATGGTCAAATCAAGCAGCATCCTCCGAAACCTCCGCCATTGCCTTGCAACTCGCCAAGATGAACGAACTTGGTTTCTTGACAATCAACTCTCAGCCCGCCGTCAATGGTATAAAGAGCGACGACCTACAATTTGGTTGGGGTCCAAGTAATGGGTACGTCTACCAGAAGGTAAGCACCATCCTCAATACATGAGCTCCCTCTTGATATCTGACATCTGACATCTGTTAGGCATATCTAGAGTTCTTTGTCGGGCCTCGACTACTAGAACTCCTGCTTGCCCACATCGAGCGCGATAGCAATATGACCTACTACGTCATCAACAAACAAGGTGACCTGAGAACGAACACCCATTCTGACGGACCCAACGCTGTCACATGGGGAGTTTTCCCCGGAAAGGAGATCATTCAGCCGACAGTTGTTGAGGCTCTCAGCTTCATGGCCTGGAAGGTGAGTCGTGTTTGGCTCGGTACGATCATTCCTAATGTTGCCCCACAGGACGAAGCATATGAACTAGGCGTCAAGTGGGCCAACGTTTATGAGGCAGAGACGCCATCACGCAAGCTCATGATGGAGATCTTTGAATCATCATACCTCGTCAACGTCGTCCACAACGATTTCAAGGACCCACAAGCCATCTTTGAGCCCTTCTTCAAGGCAGGTGCTGAATACGCAGCCCAACACACCAATGGCTCTGCTGCACCCCGAGCGCTTCCAAACTAGCCTCGATCTTAAGAACAAGATCTATTTCGCATACCCCCACCTTCTGCATTGCGGGTTCAACCCCCGTATGACATGCATATCCAGAAATGCTTTTCGCATTACTCATATCTAGCACCCAACCACACCACTGACAAGAAAGTCTTCATCTCATCGCATCAACTGCATCAGCTTGTATATCAGCCACCATTGCATCAACTGCACACTGCATCAACTGCACGCATCCTCTCTATATAGTTTCCACGAGACCAGGGATGTTTATTGTAAAAGCCGTATACGAGCAACTAATAAGATTGTTTACATGATTACCCGTCATCAAATCTCATCACGTCTTGATAGACGCACACAAGTCACAATTATAAGAGAGAAAAATACACCCAATCTCATCGCATCAGATGAGATCTGAGAAGAAAAAATCGGTATTGCTTGGAGGAGGCCCTGCCGACAGTCCACTGGGTATATCAACCTTCTCGCCTGATAGATCTAGAAGAAGTTATGGATTTTCTCGGCGGCATGAGAGGGCGATTGACTCACCGAGAAGCTTGATCTTGAGGCCAATCTCTGTCAATGCTTTGATGTACCCTGCTGTTTCCTCGGATGTGACATGACCGCTGTCCCGCCGAAGCATGTTCAGCCCATCAGTCCAATCTGCCCACCGAGTCTGATCCGATGCGATTTGGTCCGCCAGGGAGCCTTCAGTGGCTGTCAGGAGAGAAAATGACAGGGGCGACGGAGTGAGACTGTTAGGCGGAGGTAGATCAAGGTGATCTCGCAAGATGTTTGGCGGAGATGCGCATGTGCCTGTGGCGATCTGGGTGATTGCTGCGATCTCAATCCGCTCTGGTAGATCTTCAAGTCCATTTCGAACGGGGAACTGGACCGCACTGTCCACATAGTGGAGATATTTCAGGCCGTTGTCCTATCGAGCCAATGAGCTTACTTTTGGAAGCACGCATCAGATCCATACCAATCGTATGAATCTCCATTGTCCGTTTGGCCGCCGCGAAAGGCCGTTAGCGGGCGTAGGGATGCCATTGACAAACCATGCCCCTTGAAAGAGGCACTGTATTCGTTGTTGACGGACGAACTCGGCGGACTCGCGGGTAATCTTCTCTTTCAAGTTCCTTGATTTCTCAGTATCAGCCACGAACCCCAAGATCAGATGCCAACATTCTTACCGCACAGGAACCTTGCTTAGAAGGTCGTCTTCTGCTTCAAGCTCTTGCATCTGCCTGTCCCTCACAGCGCGATACTCGCAGTCGAGGAAATCGCGCTCCACCTCGTGCCATGGCTTGATATTTTCCCTTTGCAAAGCCACCTTGACCCTTAAGGGAATCAGCAGTGAATATCAGAAGGATTAAGAGATATCACGACGTACTGGCTTCGAGCGAGCGCCGCAATACGAGAAAAATCGCCTGCCGCAGAGCCACTCTCATTCCACATTCGCAAGAAAAATTGTGTGGCGAGAGCATGGACACGGTAAAAATTGAGGAAAAAAGGCTGGTATGTCGTTGATGTTGAATCTGATGATAGGTATGTTAGATGAATTGCGTACTCTGCGACAGATTACGAAGGGCTAACATGCAGGAGCGAAAATCACCCAATGCTCTGCAAGCAGTTCAACAATTTCATTCGAAGCCCTTGCGATGGGACATCGCCTCTCTACCGGACGGCTCAACTGTTCCAATATAACCTGCCGACGATATTGATGTTGGTGTTTGTGATGAGGAGCGAGAATAAAGAAAGCTCACTTTTGAGAATAGATCCGGGTCATCTGCAACAAAATTACGCTGCGACACGATCAGTCGAGGGACCATACAGCGAAAATGACAGTGCTCACCAAACAATCAAGCCCAAGCTCTCCCACTTCTTGAAACTCAACCACCAGATTCTCACTTGAAAACCCAAGCTTCCGCCACTTCAATACTTCACCATCATTATCCCGCCCATCCTGAACTTTGCTACAATTCCATATATATTCAAGAGCAGACTCATGAAGAGGCTCGACTTCGGGCTCGACAAGCGTCGATTTCTTACGGTATGTCACACGCACGATATTGGCCTGGAAGTCGAGAATCGAGGACGTAAGGTCATCTATATTATGTGACGACATGAGTCGCTAAAAACTCCATGAGTGGTCCGCGAAACACAAATTGGATGCCACGCACTATAACCGCTTTCCGAACGTTGAGCCGCTCTAGTTCAGAGATAAACTCATCCCACTCAGTATCATTGACGTGCGAAAGCAGGGAATTGATCAGCATCATGCTGCAGGAATGTCAGTGCCCGTCTTATCTGAACTGCCTGTGGGTTGCGCATACCTATGTAGGATCATCGCAGTATCTGCGCTTCCAAGCCGATTCACGACAGTTTCCAATGATCCTTTCTCCCTCCGCATTTGCTGGAAAACGATCTGGAAACCGTACCGATACACCGAGCCAGGGGGTGCAACAGGGGGAGCTCTACTCGAACTGGCAATCAATGGTCCAGGCGCGTTCATTGGATCAGCTTCAACAAGCTTCTTTAGGATAGCGGTGGCGGGGCGGCAAACGTTGATAAGAGAATGTGGCGAAGAGAGGATTTGGACGACTTTAAAAACGAAAGTGTTGTCGAGGGTTGACCAGCCGTAGTCCAGGTCCATCAGGTTGTGCATTGCTTCGAGAGCGTACTGAAATAGATACTTAGAACTTGACCTTGCGCTTGGTCAAAACGACACCCACTGCAAGTGTGTTTCCGTGCTCGGTGCAAATAACTTGTGCGAGCTCGGAAAGACCCCCATGGCTCAAAAATTCCTGAGCAAACTTTTCTTCCTGGGAGAAGTCATTTTTGACATGAGTACCCACGAATGAATAAACCCGACGCACTCTAATGAACTTCTTTAATGACCAGAGAGCCATTTTGAAGGTTTTCTCATCTCGGACGAGGAGCTTCTGGACGATTTCTGCTGCCTCGATGTTGGGACTATTGACCAGCCTGTAGAGCGTTACAAATAGAGCATCAGTGATACATCTGCATCATAATCCTAGTATTACACACTTGAGATTCGCTTTGTTCTTGATCTTCTTCCGCAAATTCTCATTCACGATCAGCTCATCGGTATCTTTATCCCTCAAAGCAAAATTGAAGGAGGGCTCCGTAACCTTGAGATTGACGCAGAGCTGCCTGACTACATCATCGACGGTGAGTGTAGGGTCGATTCGAGTGCGGACGGTCACGCCCTCCTTGGTGGTAACATTGTTGGTTGGAATGAGTCCTGTTGACCTGGGACGCGTGTTATTCGTTGCGGGCGGTGCGAGAGTTGTGCGCGAAGCGCCAGGCGCTATAGAACCATTGGTAGCCGTCATAAGGATATTTGCGAGGTGAGAGCGAGATGGAAATATTAAATGAATAAAGATGGTTTATCGAGGCGATCTGGGATCCAGTGGGATGTTCCTGAGGAGATGGAAAGCGGTTATTATAAACGGATATATGTCGCAATAAGTTGTGGTCAGGTATGGAATACATCATCTCCACCACGCGTCGTAAGACACGCAGCTCTGACTGACGTGCAAATATTCTCGGATTTCATCGCGCTATCTGTAACAAGGAACAATATACTCACCGTATGTTCTGGTCAAACCCTTGCACAAGACCTGAAAAAAGGAGATGAGCATGTAAATGTGGGAGCAGGACATCAATCATGACAATATAAAATTCAGATTATGTAGTGTATCGTCTGCATGTAATGAAAACATTCGGCCTGACGTGCAAATCAAAAGATAGAAAATGGCTCATCGTGATAGAGCAAATCTGGACGGTTACTCACCGAACTCGAGTGCTCTGAGACTGCCAAGCTGCTGCCTAAGATGAAGAGAATGAAATAGCGCGATACGTGGTGCAAAAGAATGGACGGTGGTGGGATGAGAGGTGGAAAAGCGATGTCGACGGCCTGGTCTGCAGAGAGGCAGTAAACGGTGATCTGCACTACAGCGCGGTGCAAGCACGAATTCGAAACTTTGATGAGCACCGCCTAGCTCTCCACAACAGCAACAACGGAGACGAAATTTGAGCACTGCCAGAGCAGAAATTGGTGAAAACAAGCGACATAGACGCGTTTAAGCTCACAACGAGACTACCGTGAGATGATCCCGTCGCTTCCAATCATCATGAACATCATTCATCGTATCATTTTTTCGTCAACTTTCGCAGGCACTCGACGACGATCATCGCAATGAGATGATCTGCGAAGGTTCTCTGAACCCATTCAGGACGAAAATCGACCTATCTGATGGAAACCTTTGACTTTGCAACGTCACTGTCGTACTACCACGTACGTACGGTTGCAACGTCGACGATGATCTGAACAGAAACGAATCAGCCACCAACGAATTTCTCCTCATCCTACTACTGGGTATTGGGTGAGGACCACAGCTACTAGTCAGGTAGCTATATCACAATTAATGCACTATGTATTTACTACTTGCAATTGCAGAGCAATTCATGATGGTGCCCGATACAAGTCCTAAGTCAGCCTCTCTGAACGTCATATGTATCCACCGAGCGGCTGACCACTAAACGGACCTACGCCTCTTCGTGCTAACTTCTGGTTTGCCTTTACTTGTTGTTGTTCACTATGTCATCCCATACCCTCCCGAAGTCTTTCGCCGTCAAACGCTCGGATTCCCCAGCATCATCAGATGGGAGAGCGTCGATAAAGAAACCTCGACCTATCCTCCGAGACTTGCGAAACACTCTGGCACTGCAGGCAACTGAGAGCAGCCGTTATATCATCGAACAAGGTTTTCCCTTTGACACTTCCTCTTTCTCCGTCACAGAAGGTCCATCCTCCCCGGAGCGTCGTAGGCACCACCACGGAAATGGCAAGTATCGACTCAGCACCATTGCCCTCCCTGTTACTCCGCATACCGCACCCTCGCTCAACATGCTAGGGTACGCACATGCCGATGCGCTTGACTTTCACGTTTCGAATTGTGATACGCCCGCTGAGGAAGAAAATATCTTCAGTAACAAGCGTAGCTCATTGATGAACGTCTCTGATCATGGAAACCCCAATATCGACAACACGTTCTCCCCTCTGGAATCCAAACATGTTGCCATCCATCACTGTACCAAATCGCTCAATCCGCGGAGCGCTCCGCTGAACCGTCGCGTCGTCGATCAGAAAGCCCTACTCTTCGCTATCCCTCCGTGCTCTCCCACGCTCCCGCTCAGCCCACCTATTGCATCAAGCTCTCCGATATCTGACCTTCTTTCCAAGCGTTCTGGTAGGATGTTCAGGCTCGTCCCAACCCAGAATGACCGCTTCGTGCATGCTGTTGCAACCGACCGGACTGATTACCATATCGAAAGCCCGCTGGAAAGTCCTTGCTCGTCCTCCCCAATACATATCGGCTTTCCTCCCGATATGCTCGCACTGCTTCAGGAACTTGATGAACTTGCCGGTTGGGTTCAAGATTTTCCGTACCCTGAGGGGGCTTCTCAGGCACACGATATCCTTACCACTGACCCAACCGTACCTGTATCATGCCCATATGCACTCCAACGGCTCGGCAATGACCTAAGTGACCATTTCCAACAACAACCCGTGTTGCCGGACAAAGGTAAGAGGCGGAAGCTGACCGAATCCACAGATGATATGTCCGAGGTAAATCAATTTGCTTTGTTGGCGTTTTTTCCAGTATTGATCTCCTTGGAAGTGCCAATTTCCAACCAGTCGTTCGGCTATTCCACCAGCCATCACACCCGTCACACGGAGGCAATCAGTCCGATATATATACGAGCCTCGGGTACATACCATCTCTTCCTTCCATGTGATATATTCTTGATTGACAACTCATGAAGGGCACACCATCATTTCTTGTCGGTAGTTCCACCTCCCCGGTCGCATACCCCGCGGAAGGGTACCGGAGTCTCCCTCGCGAAGTCATCGCACCTGGTCCATCTCCCATCACCATTCAAATTGCAAGCACCCCTCTCATTCGAGCATGCAGTCGCCGCTCTGTACCCAATGTATCTCCGCCGCCCTTGGTCTCTCCGCCTAATGGCATGACTTCGTTCAAGGCAATCTTCAAGAGGTCTCGCTCCAATACGATGTCAGCGCCTCGGTCAAACACTTGCGGGAAGGATAAGAAGAAATTTGGGTGGCTGAAGATATAGCAGGTCATGGTATAGTAGTGCTAGTGAATTTCTTTGATTGTTTCTTTTTCCTTGTTCTGTACGTTGGTTCTTGTCACATTTGTAGTAGTTTTTCGCTTATAATGTCAATTTCAAATTCGCGAACATTACGTCCGTATCGGTACTACGTGACCACACTTTGCTCTGCGGTAATGCCGACAACACAGGCCGGCCGCCGGCCAGTCCTGAATGTTAACATTGTCCAGGACTTCACCATGATCACTGTGTAAGTAAGTCTGTAGACCTGTCCGAGTAAACCCTAGTCACTGTATGACTTTGGCACTGGTCAGCCTCCTCAGCCGGAGGGCTAAATGCCGGAGTCAGCCGCGGCCGTTCGCTTTAGATGGGGACCATGGTATCTTCTAGTGCTGTTTGGTGTGTTTGCCTTGTTCTTTTTCTGCTTTGCTTTTCGGTATCATATGTCTTCTGGATCGCCCTCACGCATCCCTCGTCCTCCGGCTCGCCCGTCTCCCTTGCCGTCCCTGCCGTCGCTCGAGATCGCAACCGTCCTCGCCCAAGCAGGTCCGTTCGACGATCTCAAGTCACTCGTTCCATCGCTCTCGTTCACAGGGAGCTCAGCAGACGATGATGATGGAAGTGACTGGGAGGACGTGCCGCCGTTCCCAAAGGACCACCAGCCACCTATATTTATCATCCAAGGTCATCGCGCTCAAGTGCCATTTGCTGTTCGTCCAGGTGTCATCGCTCTCGGAGACATACATCCAGACGAACTCACCACTCGTATCGTTCTCTCTGCGCCAACAATCCCGCGCATGAACTTGGTCATGAAGGAACAGCTCTTCATGCACACTTGGATTGTGAGTTGGGGATATTCTATGACCTGTCACTTTAGCTGACAAAAGCGAATGTAGGATAGGCTAACTCCTCAGCGTCCTCCCAGGCACGTCCCCTGGACTAGTGATAATTCTGTTCCTAGGCGCGACTGGATTTCTGAAGGTTCCATCTTGCCGGCTGAAACCATCAAGTCGCAAAATGGGAAGATACGACAAGCACGGATGGATCAAAGGATCCCGAATGGGCCTTCCAAAGAAACATTCCTTCATTCTACGCCCTGCACTCCAGGCGTCCGAAGCCACAGGGAAACTGCTGTTATTTCAAAGGAAAGTCCTGGGCGTCAGGTCGGGTGTAATCAATGGTCCGTTCACGTTCCAATGACTGCCATCAAGCAAAATACAGTTTCATCTGGACCAGGACCCATTACACCCATCCACGGACGAATAGGGACACGGACACATTCCTCGGCCACTCCCGTTCTTGAATCTTGTTCTGATAAGACAATAAAGCAACTGGCATCAACATGCCGCAAGTCATCTCGCGCGTTGCCACAACTCGGTTCTATTGATTCCCTCGCTATTCGAAGAGGCAAGAAGGTTTCCGGTTTGCAGCTTAAGGAAGTGGACGATTTTGAGTATCCTGATATTCCTACGGCCTTCCGTGGGTCTCCAACCGTCTGGTCGCCTAAATTCGATCCTGGCGTTCCCAGTCCCAATGGAAAGCTTTTCACCGACCACAGTAGTATGCTATCAAGCCTCAGGTCACAATCCGCCGCACTTACGAGTGGGATTTCCACGCCTGTGACACACAAAAACAAGGAATGTCAATATGCGTTTGTTGACTCGGACATGGACTCTGTATCGTTAATGCCGTCATCCTCCCGTGACGATGAGTGGGCCTTTGAGAATGACCTCGATCTTGATCTTCAAGGCGCCGTTGACAATGTGTCTCATACTCCGACACCTTCATTTACGCCCAAGATCATACCAGATAGGCCAAGGGAGTCTCTGAACGTCACCCCAGATCGTTGTCCCGCCCGCGCCAGTCTGACTCGTTCTTCTTCACCTCCTTGCCTGCAGTCAGTAGTCCCTGCGGTCAAAGTTTCTCCAGCGCCCCTGACCTGTCCACCATGTATCCCTCTCCCCCCTCCTCCTGTTTTAATTACTCCTTCCACCCCTCTGCGGGTGAGAGGAATTTTAAAGAAGGTCAAGAGCGTTCGATTCGAGGATGTCAGATGCAGTCAAGATGTGGGCCTACTCGTCATGCCAGCACCAGATTCAACAGCAGCAAAGCGCCCTTCTCCTCTACGGAACAGCTTCATGGGCCCTATCGATAGCACCACGTCGGCAGACGCAAAGAAGCCTGTGAATACTGAACCCTTGACAGGTTCTACCGCGCCGCAGCCTAAGGCAATTCAGGAGCCTGTCATCAAGAAGAAGTCGCACATGATGAAGTCCAAGCTCGTTCCAAAAGGTACCATACTCAGCTCTCACCGCATGTCTGAGGTCCCCATTCTCAATTCCGTCGACACCAACGTCCGCCAGCAGGTCCCGCCTGTACCCGAGCTCAATGGGCCGGAAACCTCTACTCCTGGCCGTCATAATCGTGTCGCCAGTGCCGAACAGGAAATCGGGCACACTGCCTATGCTCGTACTCGCAAACGATGGTCGACAATGAACGAAAACGATCTCAGGATGGGAGTCGAGGGTGCTGCACCCAGGAGCCGTCTTACTACTCCTCTGCGGAACATTTTCAAGTTCAAATAAATTACATATTCCTGTCGTTAATCTTACGTTCCTTGTGTTCCACGTTCAATACGCTCTTTTATACCTCATCGATGCATCATTAATCCTCTTTTTGTTCGCCAAATTCTCTTGCCTCGTCTTAATGTTACATGAACTCGCGATCTACAAGGCCTGGTGGTCTAGTAGTATGATTCCTTGTTAGGGTAACTACGTTTCGAGGAGGTCCCGGGTTCAATTCCCGGCCAGGCCCAAAATTTTGCCTTTTTGTGCACCCGCATAGTCCCTGGCCTTGGTACTGGTGATTCCCATTACCATGATAGTCGAGATTAACCGACTCAGCGGTACTCCTTGGTACTCCCCGTTTTATCATACGATGATGAGTTAACATTTAGAAATAATGGCCCCGGCGCAGCGGTCATTTGATCGAAACTCTTATTACCATCTTCAGGCAGCTCTGCAATCTTCATATACCGCACGGTTACATTGTTTTTGCGACATCAAAAGCAATCAATCAATCAAGGTTTGTGCCAACACCGTGGCTGCGCTTCCGGGTACATGATTACGCGTGGAGAGTCATAGTATGAAGGAACGACTATCTTCATTCGTCTATGATCTAGAGTAAGTGAGAGTAGTGAAAATAGCTACAAAACTGCCGCGAAGGGCTGCAAGTTGGTAATGTAAGTGCCCCACCTTCCTCCGTGCCAGCTGGCGAAATCCTTCCATGCAGCGCTACCTTCACCATTGGTGATTTTGATCCAGGTGAGCCACGCTCCGAGGATACCATCCGCATACGAGACGGTATTTCCCATGACGAACTTCCCTCCCCCATTCTTTGACAGCCAGCCGTCTACAGCAACAAGACCCTCCTTAGCCTTAGCCCAGTCAGCATCACGCTGGGTACCAGCGGGAGAGAACTCCTCAATCTTCTTCCCGTAGGTCGCCTCTCTGGTTGCTCTGAAGTACTTCTCACTGGAAGGGTTCAGGATGTAGCAGCTGATGGCGAGCTGATAAGGGAAAATGCTTCCGATGCCTCCTATAACACCAGCCTCTAATGCTGCCATCAATGGCTTCGTGCCGGGGGGGAACAAGGTAGTTCCACTCGGGTAAGTCGCATCAAGGTATTCGGCGATAAGGAAGGAGTCAGAGACGACCTTCCCAGTATTGGGGTCATTAATGATGGGGAGGGTGTATGATGGGCTGCCATCAGCCTTGGCGCCTGTCGGTGGCGCCCCAATTTTCTTGGCAAGAGCTTCAATGTCAGGGTACTCGACCCACTCGGTCTTGTACGCAACACCCTTGATGTTTAGGGCATATCTAGCAAGTGTAAGGTAAGTGACTGCCTAGATCATTGCATACGCGGAGTACACACCGGGTCTTCCAGGTGTTTGGGGACCACGCATTCGCCGTCAGAGTCGAGGGGATGTCGTAGAATATAATCGGAGATGTCATATTGATCGAGTGAGTCTGGGTTTACCATCTGAAAGGTCATTAATACCTGCTCGGGACTCCGCTACGGAGAAGACTTCTCACAATATTGTTGACCTCACCACGAGGACATTTCTTTCTGGCCCCCGAAAGGTGTGACGATGCATGTCAGGCAAGGGAAAGAAATCAGCATCATACCTTGTTTTACTCGATGTATGTTAGCTTTCTCAGGGCCTAGAGTGTTCATGGCGTCATCAAAAGGTTACGATCAAGAAGCAGAATGAAACGTGACATGATACGGCCGTACACCCACATCTAAGCATGAGAAGTAGCCCATAAAGCCTAAGTTTGGTCGTCACCCTCAAAGACCACGGCCGCGACCCAAATGTCCCCCTCTGATGGCGCCTCTTCCAGCAAACCCGATTCGAAACGCCCTGGTCATTATAGGTGGGCCCCACTGACCTGGCTCCCCAGGATAGTCCTGCGGAGACTCCCCCGTTTCGCGGGGGCGGGGAAACCGTCCTGGCATGGGAGGGCCTTCGTCTTCGTCGTTATCTTTCTGAACATTGGTGCGTGACTATTTTGATCCAGAAATTAATCAGCAGTCAGAACTTAGTCAGCCAAAATCTCACCTCTAAATCAATGACGAGAGCTCCCATGTGCCACCCAGCAGCTGCTATAGCAAAGCAAAACATCTTCTCCTTCTGTGCTTCCTCGTGACCAAAGCTGACCTCCGCGGGCTCGGATATGCCCGGCGGATACGGACCGCCGTTGGCAACAGCAGCTCTTTTGTGTGCTTCAGTTCTGTAACCCCCTGGCTGGCCAGAAGAAAGCTTGCCGGGATCACCGAGGCCGAGTGCGCCTCGAGAATATTCACCCCACGTCAAAAGCTTCCCGGTGGATGTAAGAGCGCCAAAATGGTAATCTCCAAGAACAACGGAGATAACGTCGTTGTTTTGAAGCGCGGGGAGAATTACAGGATTCGAATCGGCATGTGTTTCGTGAGAACCCAAGAGAATGACAGAACTAGAACCGAGAGAATAAGCAACGAATGTTTTGAATTGCGCCGAGATCTGGGAGACGGTTCAGCTACGTGGGAACATTCGAAACTCTGATGAAGTAATTACATGAGATATCCGCAAGCTCTCCGGCGGCTTCAACTGAGAAGAAACATAAGCGGGGTGCTGCTGAACCTTGTCAATTTCAGAGAAGTTAGGAAGCTGGAAATGCGTAAGGCAAAGACTGTTCCACGAATAAAATTAACCTACATATTCCCATCTCTCAGACCGAACAGCAACATCACTTTCAACAGAAATCGAGAGAACATGGCCATGATTAGTCAAACCGATGAGCCGACTCTCCAAAGCTGCGAGCTTGACAAGTTTCACGGGTTCCGCTGACCCTAGTAGCAGCTCCGGCAGTCGAGGCAGCGGTGGTAACCTTGTGGGTTCTTCGCGAAGCTCCCATGTCGAGCATGGGATGACACCACCCTCTGTAGCGTAAGCTTTTAGGTCCGCGGCATCCATAGCCGCACTTCGTGCAGCGATGACGTCCTTTAGGGGTGCAGTGAATGGCCACCAGACATACACATCACCAGATTTGGTAAGGACTGACGAAAAGTTCCAGCCGGATTCAACCAGCGCAGGAGTAGAATCCAACGAAGTCGCGTCAAGCGCAGGCGTGTCGAGCCTGAAGGGACGGCCCCAGCTTAAAAAGGTCCAAACGTGATGCTGATCGTCCAGCGTAGTAGCATGCAACCGCCCACAACTAACAAACGTGAACAAGTATTTTACTCGACGCACGAGAACACTCAAACCTAATGTTCCGCGTAGGAGAGGGCATGTCAAGCTTCAATGGTGTATGAGCTGGTTTTGCCGGTTCGGAGTACCCATCGTGTTGTAGAGCATACGAGGTGCCATTCAAAGTTCCTTCGTGCGACGTTAGTTTCTGTCCTTCATGTCACACAACAATCTGTGGACTCACCCCATACGTATACGCTACCAGTAGAGTCCAGTGCAAAAAATGCCCTTTTGGGAGTCAGATGAGCAGTTTTGTGTCGTATAAGACAACGACAACATACCATCCAGCAGCTGAGAGACTGACTATACGTGCGCCTGATTCGATCTGCAACTCAACTGGGTATGGGGCATCATGAAGAGTTGAGTTTGGTATCTTCTTCGGCTTCAATCCTAATCTTCCCTTCGAAGGATCGCTACATGAAGTAATTTGACTAAGCGGAAGAGTAACGGAATCACGGAAGATGGTGCTTACCCCCATACATAAGTCTTGGGGTTGCGCAAACCTCTATAGAGGCGTTTCCATCCGCTGATTCGTGCGGTCCTCTCGTCTGTAAAATTGAAATCCTCTTCCAACTTCCTCTTCCAGAATGTCTCATCGTCGCACAATCGCGCAAAGAAGTGATCCGTTTGTCCCAGATGGATGAGATCTGGAATAGCAAGCCAAGGTAATAAATTATCCAACAGAACTTCAATGGGTAAGTCAGATAGCATAGTGAATGGTTGCAGTACAGAATCCCAGCGGGCAAGTCAGAGAGCACAATTGAGGGAGCTGCGACTCGAGAGCTGCGCCGCTGCTGCGATTAACGATTCATGATGTCACATGTTGCGGTCGCTTCCTGGGGAGGGGTAGGGGGGTTGTTAGGTTATTACATATGCTACGAGGGGTTGCCTGGTAACCATATTAGGGAGTGCTGGTTCAGTGGTTTTGTGTTCGCCTCAAGTTCGCTCATGCCATGAAGCTTTGAAGAGTCTCGAGAGACACAACGGAGAGTCACGCTGCAAAAGTCGTTGGGCTATTTAGTACATGGGACTCGCACTCACCCCGGATCGCAGTACGTGGCTATTCATACTCATATGTCCGCTTCTCATCAACAACTCATCCGTACATGCCCCATTTTGTTTGAATCCTGCACGTAGCAAATACCGGTCGTTAACTTACCAGCACCGTACCGCTCCTTCAAGTCTTTGTAGTGGTTGGAGGAGAACTAGACCCAAACTTCGTAATTTGAAGTCATTCAAGTCAGCATCAGGAAAACCGCCCCTCCATAATTCAGATGTAATTAGCAATAGCATCTCCCGCGGACCCGCGCTCGTGAGTCTGATATGATTCCTTCTCTTAATTGGGGCGTCTCTAACACTGCTGTTACTCTTTTTTTGTGGATTGCCAATGCCAGGCTAGCCAAACAAACTTCACCGAGCGTCAGGAACGATCATCAAACGCTATTTTGTGTCCAGACCGCCCAGGGCATGGTGTAACACATTAAAATGAGGTCTCCAATGAAGGGCGCCTATCGCGATTACCGCAGCACTTCTGTCGTGACGGCAGGCCATTAAACTGATAGTGGCGTGCTCCCTTATGCTCTCTTTCTTTTTTGTAGTCGCGCGGTCAGCATAATCCGCTGCGGCTCCGCTTCGGTGAGCCAGGGCCGCTGCTGTTATCAGTCGGCTCCAAGAGGCTTGTTTCAGCTGTGGAGGTACAGCATAACCGTGTGGAAGGATTTTATATTGGTCGTCCAATATAACGCTAAATACAACCTGGTTTCACAGCGCAAAAATAATTCTTGCTCGGTAAGTTATTAAATTTGATAATAAAGCCATCTGGATAAGCTGACACATCCTTGTTGACCCAACTGATGAGCGCGACAAACGTGTCTCGCCATCGCGAACCGACGGTGTGCACTCATGATGCCTGCGTGTGTACATCACAGCTACTGCCGTACAGCTTTGACAGTAAATAGCCCGTGAAAAATGGGATTCCGTCAGTGGAGTCGCTCACGGTTTGGACGGACTTCCGACCGACCGAGGTAGAGTCAAATATTGATCCATATTCGATGATATCACAAAAATACACCTACTTACCTGAACGGTTTCTGAGTCAGATAATATTGAGGCATTCACGGATATGTGAAACGCGCATCGAACTGATAAAGCACCAAAGGAGATAATCTGCTTCCCAAAACACGTACCGGCCGCCAACCACAAAGTTACCCCACGCACAAGAAGGCCTTCCATGTACGAGATCTGGAACGTGAAAGGGGGTCGGAAGGCCCATCGTTCGTATAATATTATATCTGATCAAATCTTCCTTTCGGAAGCAATAGTGGCGTAGGCTTCTCGAACTCATGACGTTTGCCATTGATATTTCTTTATCTGTCGTTGAGAACAATTGCAAACCTTTATGTACACAGTGTTAATTGAATCAGAACCTCATTCTAAAGTTTGCTACTTATAAATAACAGACATATCGGCTTGTTCAATACGTCTGTATTACATAGATGACCGATTGGAGATTCCTGGTCCACATGCATTGACGCCGATACATAATATCCCGACTATTCGTGTTTCAACTACGTAGGCAGTATAATAACGAGCCCGGCGGGCCGTCAAACTGACTAATGCGGTACCCGCAAGTACCCGCGGGACAAATAAACATATACGTAAAGCCGCAGACAATGGATGTACTTACGTTATCACATTGATCACGCTGACGCAATGTGCAGGGCCAAACGGGGTCTCGGTGTTCAAGCGACCGGCAATGCAGAAGTTATGCTACCGCCATCATGATGCGCTATCATCGCCCTTGCACGACTGACCATTGCAACACCGAGCGCCTCAAAGGTATGGAGTCGACTGCGAAGCTGTCATACAGCAGAGCTTCATATATGACTTCTTTGGTCGAGGTTCGAATTTCACTTGATGAGAGCTCGAAGAGCCACCTTGGGAAATGATTCTATCCCGTTAATCATAAGCTCGAGTCATGTGCAGTATGGGATTGGCCGCGAGCACAAGCAGCACATTAATAACCTGATCAAGGTGCATCTGCCTTATATATCGCAAGTATGGGCGGTATAAGTCCAGCTTGTGTTGAAGAACAGGTTGGTCTTCCTAGGAGCGATGGTATGGAGACAACCACATGAACATCCCGAATTTTAAATGGCTCACATTGAATTTCGAGGGGCCTGACAAACAAACCCATAGGTAAAAGATAAAGGTGTGCATAACAAAGGTGCGATTTGCCGCTGTATCGCAGATCAAAGGATCAGCCTCGAAGCAAGTGCCTGTCCGTGGAGTGGGAACTTGCGACCGCATGGGCGCAAACTGAGCACGGCCACAAGGCCAATGCATTGCGTCGTCGTCGCAGCAACAGTCCTTTGGCATGCGCGGCACGAGTGTGGCTCAATACGGTAGGCCATTTGGAGACAGTGTACTAGATTTCTGTTGCGTGGCGCAACATCGACCTCATGGCACCATGCACTGCACTCCAATATAAGCGATATTATATCGCCTGCATCAAACCTGCATTGCAATAATTGCATAAAACACAAGCTCACTCGGATAAATCTTTGCAGCGTGCACACTCCAGAAACTCAATCTATGACTTGGTCGTATGTGATCGCGATGGGTGCGGTTGTTACGTTATGTTCCCACGAGTTCGGAACATGCATCACTGTCCAATTGGAATGCCCGGACAACGTGCCCCTCCATAGAAGTCCATGATAGACCGTGGCACATTCAATGGAGCCTGATCTTGCAAGTTGCAGCTCTTCTCAAGTTACATTTTATGAGCGGCTGGGCTACGCAGTCAGGGAGCAATTTACCATGTATCTTCCGAAGTACCATTCAGAAGGTCGAGTATGAACTTAACATAGAGGAAGAAGGAATGTCGACCTGATTTTAAGAATCTATTTGTTTCGTTCCTACTCATGTACAGAAGTAACTATTACTAGGACGGCAAGTATGATCCGTAGAGTACAGCTCCATGATTATTGGGCGAAGGTCTCCTGTAATGTGAGGAGGTATCCGTAAACATGAACGAATAAAATATGAAAGCATAGGAAAGTGAGAGGTGAAACTAGTAATATGTACTTTGTAAGATAGTAGTCAATAGCATGAACGATATAACTTCAGTAAAGGATGGAGGCGGTGATGCGTGACATGAAAGGCATGAACACCATGGGACTGCGGATGGTATCGTGATAAAATCCCAACGCAAGGGAAGTCGAAAAGGAATGGGTAGGTGGATCGCCAACGTGAAATCTTCAGGAGTGCAATCAACCACTCCGTCGCTTTTCGTCATAGCTTCCAGTGCTCCCATGCCCAGAACCTGGACGGTTGTCTCCATATACGCCATAAGAGGCATACACATCAAGGTCCGTGGTGGCTCCCATATGCTCATAACCAGGGAGAGGAGTCAAGAGCGTGCTGTTGGTTGGAAGGCGGGATATGGCTGTGTGCGACGAGGGCATGTTTGGTTGGTGGGTTGCGGTGTATGTAGGGCTGGTAGTGCGAGAAGCGGAAGGGAAGAGGCCACTGAAACGCTGCTGCCGGCGTTCGTAAACGTCTTGCATGTCAATCTCGTGCATCTCCGGAGGAGAGGCAGTTGGAGTGAACCGCTCAACATGGGAACTTTGCTGCGGATGCGAGTGAAGCTGGTAGTCCACGTCGGGGTATGAATCATGCATGCCACGCTGGAGATAAGCATGATGAGTTGACCTCGCCATCGCTACTGACGTAGCAGCACGAGCATCGGCTTCCTCCTTTTTGGACTTCCGCCACTGTTTACGAAGCTCTTTAAATTCTGCAAGTGCACAGTCAGTATTGGTGCTTTCGACGGTTGAAAATAATGAAGTCGACATTGTCATAGACCCGGCTGAAGTAAAACACAAGCATAAAGACTCACCGTTTGGACTACGCTTGACACCGTGTTTCTGCATGGTGACGTGGGCATTCAAGTGGTTTAGGGTCCCGTATGCCTTTGAGCATGAAGGCCATGAACATTGATAAAGTCGTTCAATCTCGTCGTAGCGCCGCCTTGGACGCTTCTTGACGGCGTTTCCAGGCAGCGCCACGAACGAGTATTGTTTACCGTCGGCACTCGAGCCTGAAGCATCAACGAACCGCCTGGCCCCGTTGGACGATGTGGAAGTGCCCGTACCGGGCGGTGATGGACCATAGTCCTCAGAAAGGTTGCCGTAGGGCATACCAAGGAAGCCCAATGTGGGGGAGCCCTCGCCGCCCGAAAAATCAGGATTAAGAGGTGATATAGGCTCTTCTATGTCGACACCGTCGTAACAGTGTAATTGATGATCTTTGTCGTTCCACGACGATGCCGACAGTTGACCGCGCACAGACCCTGAGCTCAACGTGCGTTGGAGAGAGGAGTTGTAGCTCCCATACAATCTGGGTGATGATTGCGAGGAGGTGTAATGGTGCTGCAGCTGTTGATATCGCCCGGAGGCTAGATCGGCAGAAGAACTCGTGGAATAACCGCCTATTGCGCTGCCATACATGGCTGGCTCGGACATGCGGCGTTGTTCCAAGAGGGCATGGGTGTATTTATCGGTTCCACGGGAGCTAAGGTTCGTAATTGGGTAACGCACCATATCCGGTGGGGAATAGGAAGTTGCCGATGTAGGAAAATGATGCTGATGATGGGGAGCACTGTACGGCTGAGGAAATGAAGTAGTCGGATGATCATCAACGGAAGAAGGGGAACTTGAAACATAGCGGGTGCCGTTGACTGGCGATGTACCCTCGGGAGTGCGGGCATGGGATACGAGGGTGTAATTAGATGATGAAGTATTTGGAAGTGATGTATACGGCTGAGGCCCTGTCTGAGGAGAGGATGCTACGTCATATAAGTTATGAGGGTCTGAATGAGAGGCATCATCGAACTGTGTTCGAGGTGCGTAGGTATAATTTGTTCCCGCTGGTTGGGAGGAGTAATTATGATCATTATCGACTGTCATGGGTTGAGGGGGGTCCAGGAGAGTGGAAAGGTCGTGAAACAAGAATGCCTGAGAAACGCGAGGACGCGTCTGGTTAACTTGCTGAGCAAGAGCAAGAAGAGGTGGTGGTTGAAGGATAAGTGGTGCCTGCATATTGGATGGGAACCTGAAGAAGACGGAATCTAGCGGAAGTTGTGTGAACCGACTTAGAAAAAGAAGACAGGTTGCGGAATGAACAAGTTGATTGAATGGATTCGAGGAATAGTGACACAACGAGATTGACCGATTAGGTGGAAGAGTTAATATACGTTACGCGTACGGGAGGGAGTAATAAAACATACGTGACACCGATGTTGAAATTTCGTTGAAACTGGAAATAAGTGAGCAAATCTGCAATCAATTGAAGCACCGGAATGAATTTACGGGCGTACTATCCACAACAGTTTTGTCTCCAAGCAGAGCGGGCAGGTGCAGCTGCAAGCTGTGTCTCGTCCTTCAACCGCGCTGATCGTTGTCAATATTATAATGTCAGATCTAAGATTTAAAATATCCCGTGACTTCTCATTTCAAATTATCAATTCCTGGAACTTTATTCCTTATTTGAGTACTTTACGTGCTAATCGTCAAACTCACTTTTCACCCCATCGGTCACTCTCTTGAACACCGCTGCCGCAAAACCCATTCAGCACATGATACTCCAGCGTCCACCACGGAAGTTCTCACACAGTACTTACATACTTGTCCCTCGATGTCTTCGGCCAACCCTCCAAATTGTGATCCCCAACCCACAATAATACCGTTATTGTGCGCGCGGCTGTTTTCTTTCTCCGCCATCACAATATATGATAAGGCGGCCCGGTCACACTTTTCGGCTCATGTCACACAAATTATCCCCAAAAGTGTGACTGCTACACAAGTGATGGCATATGAATTGGCAGACTCCTCGATGATGATGTTTCCCTTACGGAGCGCAGCCTCGACATGGAGCATGTGGCACCCATTGCCAAATCGCCCGCTCATCTCCCTCTCTTGACGTTTTGCAATGTGAATACTACTCCCGGTTGGTAGGCAGTCATCGCTAACCAATGTCAGTGTTATGGTTGCGCGTCTCGCTTCAGGTTAATCCCTCTTGGCTCGCAGCTAAAAACATGGCGGTGAGCACCAACATGCGACCAAACTATCAGTCGGTGTCGTTTCTGCGGAGCACACAATGTCACCCTGTTGAACAGCCAGCCCTGTCAATACATCAATAAATCACAACCTTACATTTGCACAGAGCCACCATGTCGACAAGGTGAGTGTATTATACAGCAGTCCAAAATACCATCATACATCCACGCTTGCCGTCCGACGGAATAACATTCTCCTGTCGAAATGATCGGCAGACTTTGACAAGCCCTGACAGTTAGCGCCACTTTGCTCGGTGATTACCATAGATATCCAAAGCAAGCATGATGCAGCAGTGCAGCAGCACGTCCGGCAATACGCATTGGGCACGTATGATATGCGGCTGTTTCAACCAATCCGAGCGCTTCGTAGTACTTGTTTATATCAGTACCCCATTTGCAACTGCAGTTACTGCACCCCGATCTCATGTGTCTCCAGGCCCGGATCAACTTGGCCCAAGCAATGTCGACATCGCAGGTAATGATATTGCGACAACAACTTGGTTGAGGTTTCAAATTCGAGGCAGACTTACCGCCGCATCTGATGGCAAGGCACGACATCGGGTAGTCAACGACCTCCGGGCAGGCGCAAGTCTCGGACCCAGCGTTATTGATCAGCTGATTAAGCCCCGAGCCTGTGCAGGATCTTGCAGAATGGTGTTTTGCTTAAGGCCGTTAAGAAGGTGATAGACAAGTGATAAGCGCATCTGAGCGTACCTGAACACATTATCGTCCTCGGTCCTTCAAGGTCTTCCTGTGAATGAGAGCTTTTTTTATCTGATTCTGACTAAGAAGATATCCCATTGGTCACAATATGAGTGATTAGTTGCGGAATTTCAAAGACGTTCCAGATTCAAAGTCAGGGGAATCATTCAAGCAGGCGATAATGAGGTATTAAGCAATAACCTTATGGATTGCAGTCAAAAAAAGAATGCGAGAAGGGCACCCGCCAAAGACGAAGGAAAGGCGAAATTTAGTTTACGCTAGGCTTCCGTCATAAGTGGTGCAAACGGCTCCGCGTCGGGAGAAGCACAACTCGACTTGGAGAATGAATTGCTCGGCCGCCCGGTCTTTTTTCGTGCTACATAAGCGATGCTTCCTAAGGCTCGACCCTGTAAATCCAATGGACTGCGTCATCGACGGAGAGCAGCTGGCTACCTTGCCTGCTTCGATCCAGCGGTAGGCCAGCCCAGGCGAACCCCTGCGAGTCCATAGTGAAGAGACGAGACCCAGGAACGAACCATGCGTTACATACATATCGAACGTGTATACATCATAGCGGCATGCGAACTTAATCAGTTTGCGGTACCCTCAATCGCCTGAGGCGAGCTGTCCGAAGCACAAACTTCAATCGGAACCCAGTATTGAACCACAATTGGCAATGGCGAAAACAGCGGGCAATCACAGAGCTGCCTGAACTTCCCTTACAGGGAGTACTAGGGTCCAATTTCTACCGGCACGGATTGAATGGAACCCGATGGAGAGTCAATAACGGGATATACGTGAATAACGACAAGCCTCATGCTGACCGTGTGGTAAGTTTCTTATTGTGGGGGATGGTTTGAGTAGCCGAAGTATCGATGAAATGGCGCCACAACGAACCACTCTGAGATATTGCTTCTTGGAGCGGCGCTTTATCAAACGATGGAATGATACAAACCGACTTGTGCATGCGAAGAGCATTCGAAGTGCCAGCTTCTTGATCTAGTATAGCACTGTGCTCACTCGTTATTACCTTAAGTATGGTATTACGATAGAAATTGTGACAAAATAGGATTAATATCAAACCACAGCACTTTCCTAAAACGGGTCGCTCATTCACGCCAACCGTGACGCTGTTGGCACTAGCTAGTGGGTAACCCTGCTTGCATTCCCGTCGCAACGATGGGCAAAGCATCTCGAGTACCAGCGTTCAGGCCGATGACAAGGAGCATGACGGCACATACCGTCAGGCGCTCCACAAGGCTAAGCGGGGTGCAAGGTAAACCCTGATACCAAGCATAAAGCACCCGCTAACTCGTCGTCGTCGGACTATATGATCATAGTTCACGAGCATACAACTGCGCCGCAGCAACCCGTCAGACGCAGAAAAACCAAACCAGTCATAAAGATAAGCAGGGACGCGGAGCATCTACGGCAATTCAAACACGGAAGAGCGCGCGCCGGTTGCACTGGAACACAGGATGCGGGGAAAGCACATTCTATCGGTCGCTCATCCCCTTCCGACCCTCATGATACTTCGGGCGCATCTGACAATGTTTCCGCCCGAGAGAGCGAATTAGTCCTAAAGGAGAACGAATTCCGGTTGAAGTCTCGAACGCTCGAACAACAGCTTGCGACCGTATCCCGGAAGGAGAGAGAAGCCGCTGCGTTGCTTAAAGAATGCAAAGAGCGGCTGGGGAGAACCACCCTAAGGCAGCTTGAAGACTATTTTACGTGCCCATTGTAAGTGCCATCAAAAAACTGAAACTCTGTGAAATGAACTTAATTAATTATGTGTTCTCTGCACAGGTGTTTTGAGATCATGTGAGCCGTTTATCAGTTCCAAATGGACAATACTAGATTGATGGTATAGGGCGTGCCCATATAGTTTGAACCCACGACAGTGTGGGCATACCTTCTGCGCCACTTGCATTCTGAAATGGTTCTTCTCCCGATTGCATCGCGTGTGTGGCAGCTGGCATGAGCCCGTGGACTGTCCAATGTGTAGGAGTGCATTATTTTGCACTCCCGATAACGTTCCGCGCCCCGAGTTCTCGTTCCCTTTCACACCAAACAGAGCGGCCGATAACGCGATTCGTGGCATGATCAACATTCTCGCGAAGGAGGCTGACTCGGGAAATGTCTCTGCATCTAGCCCTCTTGCTGACTGGAGAGAAGATGGTCACGCAAGCCAAGAATGGTGTCGAAAAGAAAGGTATTTTATGCATCAAGTAACCATATTTTTTTTCCTGAAATGCACCGTCTTAATTAGAGTCGGACGCCATGAGATCATGTCTCTCGCTACATCGTGGACAAATATGCACGGGAATGAATTCGTCACCATCAAAAGTAGACTTGAGGTATGATGCTCACGGAAAACGACTTGTGTTTGAATGGGTGAGGTTATCAATGAGACAGACCAATGCGGCTTTGGGGAGCCACAGAAATGGAGCGAATGCTGGAGTACGGAATGAACGAATTTGCACTTGTCGCCACTCTTATCCAATTGTACTTATCATGGTTCACAGATTCACCGAAACTTTCGTTAACTTTTTTTTTTTTTTGGTAAACCGGTAATTTGGCAATGTACAATTACCGCGGTGTATGTATTTGAGTTTTCGAATAGTGAAACATCCTGCGGTGACTTGTCCAGCGGCTGCATTCATAATACTACAGATAGAAACAGCGCTCTCTCAACCCGCGCATACCTAGAACATCCTGAACGACAAAGTGAGACAAATCCGAGCTGTGGCGAGTTAGTACGTACCCAGTCCGCGGGCGTTAACCAGAGATCAGCCACGGAATCCATTTTGCCAAGAACCGCGGCACCTTTCCAAGCCAGTACACGAGGGTCGACCTCTTTTGGAGGGGGAATAATCTGGACCTTGTCCATGCTGGGGACTAATGGAGTGGCGATTGCCTGCAGCCTTGTTCCAATGGTTCAATATATCTGCTGTGTCAATATGTCCCGTCACTTACCTGCTCTCCAATGCATGCGCCATTCCAGGTATCAAAGCGCTTCCCCCAATGACCAGAACGGCCTGGAGGTGCTTGCGGATTTTATCATCCCCCCCGGATGCCCGAGCGCTGTTGAAGATAGCAACATCGAGAGGAAGTTTACTTGCTTCAAAACAGACATCGATACCGAGGCCGCCATAATTCGAGGTCACTGGTACGGAGGACTGAGAAGGTTGAGGCTGAGGAGGAACAGGCATAGGGGATGGTTTGACATCGCCCTCTACATCAATTACTTCCATCGGAGCATCAGCAGGAGCTCCCCCCGATGCTCCTACAGTGGATTGTGCAAAAGATTCTACAGCCGGAGGTGGTGTTGCATGCGCAGTCGATGGCAGTGATACCTCTTGTTGTTCTTGTTTTCCGCCATTCTCTATAACCGCAGTAGTCTCTGTCTCGGTCTTTGAATACAGCTATGGCAAGACAGGTTTACGTACCATCCTGCGATTGACTGATGGGAATCGGAGAATGACGAACATCCGTTGGCACTGTAGAAGGCGGTGGAAGTAGATGTTGCGTTGAGATGATCATCGCTTGAGTCTGACGGCATGACGGAAATAAACCCTATCCGCGGTGGATACAGACAGGAATACGTACAATATGGTCCACCGGATGCTCTATAATTTCTTCAGTGACGTCCGGATGGGGTATGGAGCGTAGACCAATGTGCTTCCTGTCGAACTCTATCACACGGGGCTCAAATATGCACTATGGAAGTATCGAAGGAGTCAGCTGGCAGTTAAATTTGATGAAGGCCTGTTGTCAGCGAAACGCACCATGGGCGCAAGTATGATCTCGTCATATGCCCGTAAACCATATTTTTCCGTGGGTTTACCAGGTTTGCGCACTACAAAGTCATACAGATTGAGGGCAACATCACCCTACAACACCCTAAGCAGTGACAAAGGCATGATCTGCGATGACTCACCTCCGCCAGTGTGCATAGACGTGCTTTCAAATCCTCCATGACGGCCCAGTCGTACCATCGCGCGAGATTAATATCGCGATAGGGAAAACTTATTCGCTCCAAGAGGACATACAAGAACTCAGTAATATCGTCTCCACCCATATTGAGTGTGATTCTGACCGATAATCAGCAGTAAACCCTGCATCAGGTATATACCTTACCTCGAATCAGGGATGACAAGACCTTCATCCACACATGCTATGCTGGAGTTGACAGCGCCAATGTCAACAACACACGCACTACTGATTCCAGCGCCGTAGGTTGCCGCTAAAGACTCCTGCCTGATGTCAGACCTCGTTGATATTAATATACGCGTCACACACCTGCTGCACGCATATTTGCTTGAAGCCTAATGAAACCAAAAAAACGTTGACGAATTCGCGGACATATGCCCGATCATGGAAGTCTGGGATAACAAGAACGACAGAATAGTCCTAGTGGTATTGATTGACACCAATTATACGAGGAGCGAAAGATGGCGAACCTTGTAATCGGGCCGTCTTACGTTCAACTTCTCACTCAGTACAGTGCTGATAATAGTTTCAATGTCATCCAGTATCATTTGGTGTGATGGATAATCTCTGGTGTTGAAGTTCTTTCCATGGATTGGCCACTTCACTGAATAATTCAAGAGTTGAGGATCGGACAATCGGAGTGCCTATTATGAAAGATTGCGTGAACAACACTTATAATTAGAGTATGATACATACTCGTTCACCGACTAGAACTTCTGAATCTTCCAGGGGGTCCTGGATCCAGTCAACAAGGAACGGGTCATTAACTTCGGGTATAATTTCAGGTTTGAATTGCTCGTTAAAGGTCGACGCGACCCTTGCCGCGTTGCATGTGACGCGAAGTTTGTAGAACCTCATCCGCTCGCGAAGAGAAACAATGATTGACCCCATTTTTGCATCAAACTGTATGATCACTTTAGTACACGATGCGGTGTAGTGAAGGAAGAGATATGTGTACAGGATCATCTGAAGTGATATCGACCGCATACTCGTCTCCGTCGGGGCTCGCAGACACGGATAGCTGTGGCACATGCCCTTTCCTCGGACGCGAAATACCCTCGACGTATGTCGGAACCGGTGCTGGTGGCTTGTGTCTACGTGCAATGACATTTGGAATGGACGCAGGTGTGACGTCTGATGCCCTGCCAATTCTCAGAAAACGCGATCCAGGGTGAATAATAATAACGTGAGAGCCACGCCTATTCTGAGCAGCTCAGCATTACCATACGAACGACCAGCCCAATCATGCAAATTACCCACCTCTGTTCTGGTGAGGGAGCAGGTTCCTCTGTCACCAGTTCTTTCTTTCGGGCTGCATTACGCGACCAAATGGTCTGTGTCTCCGATTTCAAGTAAGAAGTACCCACATGCTTGGGGTTTGGCCTGACACGATCGTCAACACTCGAAACGCAATCATGGTGTCAACGTACGCCAGGGGCACATGCATGGATGTGTAACGCATGCCAGAGTCATCTTTTTTCGCGTTGGGAATTCCCCTTGGCATATGGTGCTGTATTTAGTTGTCTAGGCGAAAAGTATGAGACAAAGTGATGAGTGCTGATGAGTGACAGTCCTTCTGAAATGATCACGTATGGATCGGCTTCTGCCGGCGGTTGGATGCGAGGGTCGAACTTTTGTTAATAGAGAGCAAACATGCAGATGGCTATTAATTGTATAGGTACAGAAATGTAGAACATGTGGATATCTATATGAGATCGACGAGACAACAGACACTGGCTACCAAAATGCACACCTATAAAATATAAATGAGCTCGATACAATCAGGACAAACAGCCATCTTACCATCCAGAAAAGCATTGACAGAGGTTCTCAAGTGAGGTGGCCTGCAAGATAAGCTTATCCACTTGAGCAGTAACGGGAAGGACGATATCAGCATTGAAGTCACGCCCTGTTAATGGAGAGAAATGCATCAGTAACGCAAAAGTACAGACATACGGGAGAGGATGAACCTGTGAGCTTGTGCTGGACACGGTTATAGACAAGTAATGCCCGCTCGTTCCGAACCTCTTGCCTTGCTCCAGGTCCCCCGACGACCTCTGCATAAGAATTAGTTTCTCACTTCGGGGCGTACACTAGATGCATACCGTTGAAAATATCGTTTTCATCTGCGCGCAGTTTGCGAGTTGGACCTTGAGGAAATCCCGATACTTTAGCAAGTTCAGCAGCACGAGCAGGATCGGTTTCGCCATCTGCTATTCATATGAGCCAGTCGAATGATAATAATGAAGTGGGGCATACCTTCTGGTCGACGTGAATCGACGTCGGCTTGCATAAGCCGCCAATTGATCAGGGGATCATAAACGAAGGCTTCCAGGACTGCCATCAGGGACTCCTTATTCTCGCGCAGCACGGTCATGGTAATTTCGCAGGTATGCCGGAAACTTCCTTCAATGCCACTTATCTGCAACGTCACAATGAGCTAAAGAATGCCTACGTTCTGATACACAAATCACCTCCATGGCATGTGTGAGCATACGAGTAAGTCTGAATGGAATCTTTTCGGGGAACTTTTCGCGATGCATAGCAACTTCAAAACAGTCACCGAAGTCGATATGGACAACTTTGCCGGTCGTGCGCTCCAGTAAAAGATTGGACGGATGGCGATCCCCGAGACCCAGAATATGGCCAACCATGCTGTTCACTGCCAGAGAGCGGGTATAGGTCGCACGGCGTTCAAGCCAGTGCTCTGAATTTGCGCTCTTCAGCCATAGGACGCGATAAAGATCCTGACCGGTGGTATTCTCTAACGCATATTCAAACACTTCAACCTTTTGTAGTAGCGTTAGGTTCTCGTAGTCCGGTGCCATCTGGGATATATCAGCAGATGAGACATGCCCCTTGAATGGTATTGAATACCTGAAGCATTAGTCGATACTCTATGTTCAAAAGAACTTTGCGAGAGTCTCGATAGTCACGAACAAGGACATGCAAAGTATCGCTGTCCTTTACCCAGCCAAAGAGACCGGCGTTGGGTGCCAATGGAATGACAGAGTAACGCTGGATGTGTAAGCGTCGCTTGAAGCTATTGGTGTCAACAGACAGAAGGGTGTTGACAAGGCTGAACAACTGCATAACACGCTCGTCTTGACGCAAGTCTTCGTGCCCTGTATATAAATGAGTAAGCGATGTCGCAGCGTTGGGGTGACCATCTTGCTACCTTTCAAACCATATTGGTAGTCCTGGCCATCACTGCCCTTCAGGGATAGTCGCCGTGGCCGCTGCTTGGAAGCTATAACAGTGAGCTTGGTAGCGAATGATGCAATGCGAACGACGTCTCGGCTACTCCGATATGTTCCTTAAGTCGGCCAATGAGTACAGCGCGGTATCAAAGTAAAATCCAAGGTGCATACCGGGCATCGCCAGATCAAGATCGCGGGCTTTTAGCAGTTGCGGTGACACATATTGCAGGTCCAATGTAGTCAATTGAGGTAACTGCTTCTCCACTTTTCTAAAGACCTGAAAGGACACGAAAGATAAACAAACAGAGTTGATCATCTACTTCCCTGACTTACCCCATAGTAGATGTCCCAAGCCTTGTTCAGCTCTGACATCTCGCCGAATGCGCGGTACCGCCGACAAGCCTCCCGAGCTTCATGCAAGTCGCGACCAAATGTTTGCGCAAATGATGTCTCCCTAGCTGTTGTTGGCCCCTAGTCCGTGATGCCTAAGCAATTATTCTGATAAACTCCGAGTGAATGTACTTACAGCCTCAAGCATCTCATGGAGGGGCTCCAAAGTCGCGATCATCCCCTCAGGATTCTTGTCATTGAAGAAAAGACGAGAGGCTTCTTCTAAGCCTTCGTGCCACATCTCGTGCCAAAGGATGGCAACTCGGATGAGTTCATGACTGACGACAAGCGCCTGTTCCACGATGATAGGGCTGTGTTCTCTCATTCTGTCCATAATGGCCAGAGCTGCATTCTTCCGAGATATGCTGGAGGACTTGGAAGCTACAGTCAAGGGATATATGAGAGCCTGGGGGTGATGCTTTCCAACTTCGGTAAGAAGGTTGTTGATGTTTCGCCGCACATTGACGCTTGGGGTTTGGATGCGGGCAATGATCTAAAGAAATGTTTCAACAAGAGACGGGTCAAATGGTAATCTGCGCTCACCTGAGGAATGACTTCCAACCACGTATCAACCTCGACCACGGAGAAGCCACTGGCCATGGCCTGACTGACATCGTCGTGTGCGCCAAACTTGAACCACAACGTGAGCAACCTAAGAGTATCCTGTAAAGCATTCTCATTTCGGAGGCCAATTGAGCGAAAGAATCCTATTTCAGAGTGAGTGGGAACCTGAACTTTAGAAAGAAAAAGCTGACCTTGAACAGCTTGCACGATATGGGCAGCAAGCCCACTCCCGGGGATGTCGACGGCTGTGCTTTCCTTTTGACTCTCCAGATGGCCAATAACCTCGAAATTAGCTAACGCCCACGTATGCCAGGCCTTATACCAATTGGGATCATAGTGGGTTGCCAGAAGGTACGAATGCAGTATGTCTTTGACATTCCGCTGACCAGCTGTGAGTCAGAGATGTGACTAGTATAAACACACTTACAGCGCCCCAATCTTCCTTCAGTTCTACTTGCCATTGCCCTTGTTTGAAGTAACAACGAGCGAGAAGACGTGAGAGTTCATCCAACTTAGGTTTACCAACACCGGATCTTTGTGAGTGATCCTTAGATTCCACCTGCAAATCCCTTGCAAGGCTTGCAGAGAATTGCCGCAAGAATTTGAGACTTTCCTCACGAGTGCCAGTGGACCACATATATTTGAGTTGTGCGTAGACAACGTTTGGAGGAGCTTTCATGTGTTGATCGTCTCGAAGATGCTGCAGCTGAAAACAAAACATGGAGTAATTGTAATATATTACTGTTGTCTTTCACGCACCCTTTCCGGTGAAAGCAATGAATTGATCGTCTTCTCTGCCAATGCCATACGATCCGATTTGCGGCAGAGGTTCGCGAATTTGATCCACATAACAGGATCGTCTTCTGGGTTGAGGACAAGGGCTCTAACTTGCAAAATCCGTTGCCAGGTTTCGACATCTGGTTGACAGCCTTGCAGTCTTGTGAAGAAGGTGAGCGCAAGCATCGCACATGTTTTGAATACGCACCTCTTCATCCAAGTTTTTCGCATTGCTGCCTGGCGGTCGGTTTGATCTGCATACTGTTTATATACAATAATCTCCTCCAGCTCCGAGAGCATCTGCGCGCGAACAAGAGTGCTGGACCATATTATTAGCACATGGCAAATTCAGGGCCAAGGCCTAACTCACTTGTAAGACCGGCCGTATCCTTCTCCGACAAAAGAGGTCAACTCTGGCTCAAGTAAGTCTCTTGCTTTGCCGATCTCCTTGAGAGCCTTTGGGAACTGATTCTGATGTACAGAAAGAATGGCCTTGTAGAACGCTCTATCCGGTGAATCGGCTCTCATGGCAGCAATATAATCATCCATTGAATCCCATTCACGAAGTGACCATGCCGCTGCAGCAGCCATCGGAGCTATTTCGCGGCGATCCTCGTGATTTGCATTTGACCAGTTCTCATCTACTTGAGCGGCAAGTTGATCCCATTCACCCAGGGCATGCAGACATTTCATGCGCCCGATCTGGACGTCGGGTGCGTCTGGATCCTCTTGGGCTTTCTTCTCATACGCGTTAAGCGCCTCTTGCCATCTGCCCAGGCGCTCATACCATTCTTCATGCTTGCTGACGTCATACTGCTCTCGTGCGATAATGAGAGTGCCCCAAGCGGCATCGTGTTGCTGTAGCTTGGTGTTGATTCCGATTAACGATTCGATGATGTTCGGGGATGTTTCGGTAAAGAATTCGAGCTCCTTGTAGTGAAGAGCTTTTGCGTAGGCATGGAACCTCATGGCATACTCTCCCAGAGTGCGATGCTCGATGGGGAGTGGCTTCTCCTCATGTTCCATGAACTCAGCTAAGCTAAGCAATCGGTGCACGAGATCAGATGGAGCAGTGATGGAGGTGATGGCGCATTCGATGGATCGCACGAGTCCTTCCTGATTAAGTGGTTAGCACAAATCGGTCATGAGTACAAAGTGGATTCACTTGATACTGATCATAGAGTTCTGTCCAACAGGATATGAATGCTGCATTGAATAGTTCTTTCGCCAAAGGAGGGTGAATATCGACAAGACTCATGCAAGCCCGAAGCGCGTGCGAGGGAGATTCCTTCATCAACTCCACAGAAAGGCGGTGCATCCACTCTGTCCAATCCTCCCTTGTGCTCACAGAGGATACGTCCCACGCTTGCTTCAGATGCTGTTGGTTTACAGTCAATTTAGCCGCTTCCGCAGGTACAGAGATCTCTGCAGCCTTGGATTCGCTGAAGGAACATCAGGAACTGACGTCGTGAGATTGCCCAGAAGAGACGCACATCAAGTCATGGGTGCCCGGCTCTTGCGGTAGACGTTCCCCATTCAGGAGCTTCGATATCAAATTTTCATACCGAGGATGAGATATACGATTCCGGAGCAGGCACTATCTTGCTGTCGATAATCCAAAAAGGAGGAATAAACTCAATGATACGCACCTTGTTAATAGTGGGCACGAAAATAGCAAAGTCAGATCCAAGTTGGACAACTAGTGCGCACAGGGTGTCCATCACCGCCTGCCGAAGTTCGTTGTTGTTTCCCTCTAGCACACGGATTAAGGGATGCACAATGCGAGAAGCATGATCGGAGAAATTGACGCGGAGGGATAAATGGGCTATAGTCTGTATTGCTTTCTTGCGGAGCAGAGTGGTAGCATCAGGTCGTTCAGCAGATCTGACAATAACGGGGATGACGAGGTGAAGGTACTCTTCAATATTTGCCCCGAATGTGAGGAAAGAATCAAAAATTTTGATTTGAGTAGCCATTTTTTTCTCGAGGTCCCCTTCGAAGACTTTGAGAAGATGAGGCAGGATAGTTGGCAGAAAAGGTTTGAACTCGGCGTCCAAAGCCTTCCCCAGCGCTTCAATCAACGATACTATGGGAAGCTGAAGGGAGGCGTTTTCCCAAAGCTCCGTTACGAGGCCGAAGACCTCTGGCATATAATTGCGAATATGTTGCTTAATGATCCCAACAAGAATAGCCAATTGCTGTAGGTGAAACTCTTGCAAACGGGCTGTGGAGGTGCGAGCCACAGCAGTAAAGGCAGGAATAATCTTTCGAAATGATTGTGTCAGTACAGCATGTCATACAGCAGCAAGAGAACCGATGCACCTGCGGTAGGAAAGCCACACATTTCAACCCTTGCGTCCTGAAAATGTTCATAATTGCTTCGATGACGGTGTGATGATGATTACTAAGTGACTGATCCTTCAAAACAGCCAGAAGAGACGTGATCACGACGGTCTGGTAGTAGTCGTCGCTACCTGTCAATGATCCTGTCTGAGAAATGGCGACAGCATTGACAGCAGGAAGTGGCGTTTCATTCGTGGCTTCCTCATCCGGCCTCGTCTAAAGATACGTCAGTGAATTGAAGCGAAGAGGCTCAGACCAGACAAACCTTCCGCCTGTACGGATCCAGAGCTCCAAGGATACCGAGAACTTTGACTACTTCTCTTACAACCTCACGACGTGCATGCGGAGCAGATTCGCTTCTCAGAATGCGTCCCAAGATCGGAAGCAACTGAGGATAGTCTACTAGGGGTGTTATGACATACCCGGTACTAGAGCACAACTGGCCAAGAGTATGGAGAGCAGCATCACGCTTGACATGAGCCGGGTCAGAGAGTCTGGAGATGATGACCTGCATGAGCTCCGCGATATGAGGAGCCACATCTTCGCCGCCAACAGCTGCCAGTTCCCCTAGACACATGAGAACATTAGCAGCTACAGCCGGGTTGCTATCATTCGCCTTCTGCAGTAGGACGCGGAGCATAGGGAGTGCGTATGGCTTTATGAGGCGTTGAGTCGCGCCCACTAGGAGAGTGAGAAGACGGGTGCAGTCTTCACGATTTCGCCTGTAAAAATATTCATGATTTGTTCTAGGTCATGGGAATAAATACACGCACATCACAGTTGAGTATTCTAACTCTGTCAATAGTTGTATCAGGGCCTTGCGCAACGAGGGCATGACGTAGGCAGGGTTATGCTTGGCAAGGCGTCCAATCAAAGTGACAGCAGTAACACGGTTCTCGAAGACCTCATCATTGAGGGCGATAAATATTGACCTGACATTCTCCGCTTGCGCCAAGTGCTTATCAAACCTTTCATGAAGGGAGGACAGAACAGTTTGCCGAATGGTAGGGTCTTCAAATAATATTGGTTATGTTAGCTGGCTTGTAAGGGGACAAATGAACTTACCTGGGTCTGCAATGCCTACTGTAAGGAGTTTGTCGAGAACATCACTGATTATTTCAATCGCGTGACTACTCGCTTGGTAGCAAATTGGGTCCCTGACGAACAGCCTGCAACAAGTGAGAGCACCAGCACGTCGGACGTCTGCATTGTCGTCTTCCAGATAAGGAAGCGCGGCATTGCGGACAAACTCATTCAAGATATGACCTGCTCATGTTGAGTACACTATATTAGATAGCAGCAAGTAGCTTACCGCTAAAGTCAAAGGTGCCAAGCGTGGACAACGCAAGTGTGATGAGCTCGGGACTCTTACCGCTCCTAGTGGTCTTCGCAAGTCATGTCTGATATGATCGACAAAAGTGCTGAAGAGCATACCTGAGATGAGCTCAAGTCTCTCGTAAAGGCAGAGACGTCACTCCGGACAAGGGAAGCTGGGGCTCCGATGGCTTTATAAGGTTGCCCACATAAGATCACGGAAAGCAGATCCAGTAGGCGGTCTGACGATGTGTTTGTTTTAATAAGAATGGCATATGTGATGTCAACCGACGCACCTTGAATTGTCTTTAGCAAAGGAGGGATATTGCGTGCAATAGCCATCAGCGCCTGTCTAAGAGGCTCACTCAGCCCGCACGCAAAGAATAAATCAAGTTGATCGTGAAGAAGTTTCGTAAGATTTGGACCAACAGCCGAAGCAAGCATTCCGACGCATTGGAATATAGGTTCTTCAGAAGGAGCATTCTTCTTCCTGTAGAAAGAATTCTGATGATTGCATACAACAGTCAATGTATGACGTACCCCCTGGCTTGTAAACCAAACTTAATTTGAGCCATGATAGAGTCGAGGAAAGGTTTCATATCACTTCCTACAGCAGTGGCAGTGTGACCGATGGCGATGAATGCTGACAAAAACAAATTAATATGTAGCATTTTGACTGATAAGGGAATACGAACCAAAGGACCTCTCGTTTGGCTTTTCCAGCTGTGTTAGTAGATGTCCCATGGATTTGTGCAGGTGATGTTCCGAGAAAACCTGCGTTTCATAGGCAGCGAGAGTCGGGATTAGGGTGATGACCATCTTGCGAACGAGACCGTCTCGATGTGATTTGAAGCGAAGGATTTGTTCTGCAGTATCCAAAAACGATTCTCTCATAAACTGAAGGCAAATATGATTCAAATGCGATGACGGTGCTGAAATCACTTGCCATATCGCCATGCAATAACAGTTCTCGGTATGTGAGAAGAGACCCATGAATGACCTCAGGTTGTGACATTTTGAGTCCTAGTTGCGCGTCCTGAAGAATCTTCATGAGGTAAGTTGTGCGTGTCTGCCGTTCACGTGTCGTAACAATCTCAATGCATGCGGCAAGAAGCTCTGCAGCTCCCTCCCTGATAATGTTTCGAGAATCCCGAAGAGGTATGAGTATCTTGTCAAATACGAGGCTGATGTGGGAGTGAAAATACATCGCACTGTTGCGTGCGAGCTCCTTCAAGATGAGTACTCCAGCATAGCGGGGGGACTCCTGCTTGTCACCCTGTAACAATTCCACTGCGGCTGGAACTTCTAAATCCATAAAGCGTTCTCCGAAGTCAGCCCCGCCTATTGCAGCAATTTGGCCGAGTGTCTTGGATGCGGCCAGCATGATGTTGACATCGTGATTTGGCAATAACTGCTTGACATAGTTGTAAAACCGAAAGAGGTACTTCTTTGAACCAATAGTGTCCTCTCCTTCACTTTCAAGGAGGTGATCTAAGTGAAATGAGCTATACGGTTATGGCACCATGACTTTTGGACGCACCTATGGCCAGAAGCCCGCCTAATCTATCTACATTATTCTGGCTGTGCATTAGGTCGAACAGGCGTTTGTTGATGTCATCATCCCAAAGTTTTGCCACCGCATCAGATGGCATTTCTGCGACAATCATTGCAACCTGCTGGACCATGAGAGGTGAATTGCACACATGAACGATGAACGCGCACATAACGACGCAACTCTGTTGCAGCCTGCAATCGAGCATCGTGGGCAGGACTCCGCAGGCCTTGAAAGATCTGCCCGAGGTGATCCGTGTGGGCATATTGAGTTACGGACGTCATACTTATTATCGTAGCCAACGTCCTAGATATTCCACTGCAGTCAAATCCAATACAGGATTGTAATGCTGTGGACACTGGAAGAGCTTGAAGAGGGAAGACTATTTACGGCAGGAGCCTGATCCGTCACGGTTCTGTTTACGTCTATTGAATTCTAAAGATTATAAACCATAGCTCAAACGTTCATTAATGGACGTTCAACATTCAACGCAGAATCAATGCCGCCACTGCATTCCTGAGTCTTGACCATTGTACATATTGGAGGAACAACTGGATTCATTCGTCTATTGCGCCTAATCCTTGAAACGCGAATAGTTTCAGTTTCAAGTTCTGGGGCTTTGAAAAGCAATGAGTGCTAATGATAATCTACCAAAGCCAAATCAGCTATCACGGCCTGGTGGTCTAGTAGTATGATTCCTTGTTAGGGCGGTAGTCAAATTCGAGGAGGTCCCGGGTTCAATTCCCGGCCAGGCCCTTTTTCTTGCTCTCCGAACTTCAGGAATCAGTGGCAGCTGGAGCCATGACGAGTTTTGGAAGCATTACACATGTTGCGTACCTCAGTATACTGCCTTTTGATTCCTTCCACGTAGTACTTGACCCATGATAGTCATGGTCGTTATCCGCAGCTGCGCAGCCTAGGGGCTCGCTAGAGGCGCACTGACTCATGCGCAGTTTCATGTGCTCGGGGTCCGCCCCCTTTGGTAATGGACTACTAACTTGAAGTACTACTGAATGACCAAGTACTGTCAAAATGATACTGCAGAGCAAAGAAGAACCGCAGCTACATACTACTATGCACACTCAAGATGATCATAAGGAACCCTCACCATCCCATATTCCAGACTGCGACCCTCCGCCGTACAGTAATTTCGCGTCAGGTTCTGCTATTGTATCGGCTGTTACAATAGGGCTCGCCAATGCGCCCACAGTGAAAACCATTCAGCTAGAGAAGTACCATGAGTCGATATCCGGTGAGCATCACTATAATATGTGTTCTGCCCCTGCGTTTGTCTTAAGTCTGGCCCATGCAGGAACGTACATCATTGACCCTGATGAGTCAGGTGAAGAGCCACCCGCTCTACAAGGATTTGCAGCCAGGCACAGTGATCTAGTAGGGCTAAGGAAAGCGACCGACTTTCTCTCTGCAGCGCCGCATGCCGTTTTTCGCAATCGGTTTGGGTCCATCTTTCTGACTCTAGCGACCAAAGGATCGTCAGAACGATGCCATCGTACAATAGTTGACGTTTCGACCCGCCATGGAGATATTGCCATTAACTTGGTGAGTAAGAATTTTAAACTTCATCTCCAAAACGTTGGGTCTTATGTTTCTGAAAATAGAGTTCTGTACATCCTGGTAAACGCATCACGCTGAAGGTAACTTCCCGAAGAGGTGAGTTGAAACTGGTGGGTGCCCAGGCTGGCAGTACTAGTTTGCACGCACGGAAGGATGACATGAGGGCCGTGTTCTTCGGATTCCACATGAGAAACAATCTCGTTTCTGTTGCGCCTAAATCTGTCTCTTCTATATCACACATCAAAAAGTGACATCGATGCTCAGCTCCTCTTCTGCGTCATACTTAGTTGCAATTTGTACTGACACACTTCTGCATCTACCAGGCAAGATCGTAATACTGCTTCCCCCAACTTTTTGCGGGGACGTGCAGATACACAGTAGCAAATTGGGCGGTTATGACATTCTTCCAGGACTGTCTAGCAGCATCCGCAGCATGAACGGGAAGAAGACAAAAATGTTGTTACTCGTCGGCGGCAACACTCCGGCTGCTGAAAGGAGTGAATCCATGGATCACTGTCGTCTCTCCTCACGCCACGGAAGGATTGTTCTGGGCTTGAGCGGGCAAGACAGCATGCCAACACCACAACGAGAGAATAATATTTGGAGAAAAATAGGTTCCTTTTTCCGCGGTGGTGAAAGTACGGGAAGTTCTTTGCAGGATCTCGCACGACTTCATTGACCTCACGACCAGGTTCTTGAGATTGTGTAGATACACACGAAGTAGCGCCTGATCCAATCTTCTATCACAGATGAGCGTGAGCAATCGTACGCGTAGACTTACCTAACCCCGATGGTACCGGAGTACGGATCACACTCTATTCCGCGTTCGATATGCAGGTGTTCAAGCGCCGAATAGTTGATAAACTCAGTCATGTTACCAGGGACCCCATTTAGTGATCCCCCACTCTTCGCCACTACTATTATCGCTCTCTCTCTGATGTCCTTAGACGCCTCTGATGCCAATCACCATAGCGGGTGCCTTTCTCTAAGACGCTTGTTCAAGTTGAAACCCCAACGCACACCTAAGAGTTCCTCCAAACAAGCGAACTTATCCCACATACGTGATCAGACGCGAAAGGCGTCTGATTCGGAAAGGGACGCCGATATCGTATGTTTTATCGCTGCATCATTTTGCACGCAACTTATCCTTTCCCCCCATAGACCGATCTGACCTCTCGTGTGTTTTACGACACGTGCTGTGACTTTGGAAGCAGCAAATTCAATGCTGCAGCATGCCAGTGGGAGGCTCCTCCCGTTTATTCAGACCCGCCTTCTCCTAATGATTCTATACGTGGAGAAATAAGGCACACGATCGAAACTGTGGTCGACACACTCGATCCCTCCCTACGATTGCTCAGTCTGCAGATTCACAGTAAGCTCCTTAGCTCTGGCCTCATTTGTATTTCTGACTGTGGGATACACAGGCCACCCAGAATTGATGTTTGAAGAAATGTCGGCAGCACGTGTATCCCTCGTGCATCTCACTGATGAAATTTTTATAGATTTGCTCACAAACTTCTGTCTGATTACATGGAAAGCCACGGGTTTTCTGTGACGAGACATTATCTCGGCCTCAAGACTGCTTGGAAGGCTGAATACACTCACGGACAGGGAGGCAGAACCATTGGGATTAACTCGGAGATGGATGCGTTACCTGAAATTGGGCATGCATGTGGCCACAACCTCATTGCAATCAGTGGGGTAGGTGTGGCATTAGCCATCAAATCCGCACTGGAAACCTACAACGTTCCTGGCACTGTCGTTCTTCTAGGAACCCCAGGTAACAAGTTTGAATTCGGCCCGACACGAGGTACTCATTTCTCCTTCAGCTGAAGAAGGCGGTGGAGGAAAGATTATCCTGCTTGAGCGAGGCGCCTACAAAGGGATGGATGCTTGTTTAATGTCCGTGTTCCCCGCTGAATGCATTCGGAACTTTCACTGATGCATGCGTGGCTAATACAGGTGTCATCCTTCCCCTGGGCCCGAGCTTTCTTCGTTTGTGGTATCTTCGCTGGCGATGCAATCTATAGATGCCGAATTCTTTGGGCAATCGTGGGTCCTGTGGTTCGTATATGGTCTCATGAGTTAATCTGCAACAGCGCTCATGCTGGAAATGCTCCATGGGAAGGTGCCAACGCACTTGATGCTGCGTTCTTGGCATACTCCAGCGTCTCCGTGTTACGACAGCAGATCAAACCTGACCACAGAGTACACGGCGTCATAAATGGCAGCGAGAGAGCTGCGAATGGTATGTCTAGCAACTTCTACCATTGGAGCATGAATAACCTAGCGAGCCTTTTACAGTGATCCCTGACTACGCCAAAATGAGGTGGTATGTCCGAGCGCCGACACGAGATCAGTTAACGCAGCTGACAGAAAGAGTATCTGCCTGTTTTGAGTCAGCCTCTATATGTCATTTGTACGGTCGACGGGATCTTACTAGGTCCACAGGGGTGCCGCGTTAGCAACTTCCTGCCGTCTCAAAATCACGAAGAACACGCCCTATTACGATTTACGGCAGAATAGCATCCTTGGTAAGTCGCCTTCTCAGATGTTTTCGATTAATCGACATAATTAATGCTAGTTTGTAGCGAGTGCCTTCTCTCACGCGATATCTCAAGAATCCGGCGTAAATCTCGGGCAATATCCCTCAGGGGCATCCACAGACTTTGTATGTGTGGCTATTAAAACTCTCCGACACATACGCATTTACTAATCACGTTTTAGGGTAATGTTTCATACGGCAAGTGCATGCCTCTAAAGTCGCGTGGCAAATTTGTACTCATTGTATTTTAGTCTTGCCCTCGCTACATCCAGCCTTTGGTATGTCATGCAGTGCGACTATCTCTACACTTATCTGACCGTCCTCGGTATGTACATTAAAGCCATCCCTACACGGCCCAATGGGGGAAACCATTCGCCAGCATTCACTGAGTCTGCGCGAACCACGGAAGCCCACAAAGCATGTATGCTGACCACCAAGGCCTTGGCGTGTACCGGCTTCCGTGTCCTGGAAGACAAAGTTTTTTTCATGCGGGTACGTGTGTCGCCTATTGGTCGATCTCAATGATTCGTCGCGTTCAACGTTAATATGACAGGTACAAGAGGCGTTCGAGGCCTGCATGTAATACAATCCATAACGGAGAGTTTATAAGCGTGTGTACGTTCAACATGTCAGAGATAGGTAATTACCGCACCATGTATGTACATATACGTAGAGCACATCCCATTCGATAGTCGTTTGAAAGAATAGTCATAAAAATCAAAAGCAGTCCTAAGATCCAATCGCATATGCAACCATGACGCGTGCGTGAGCCCTTACTCACTTCAGCGGCTGTCTCAGCACTACTAAGGTGTACGTGTCCCTGAGTCTCCCTCGACCTGCTCCTTCACTGGATGCTCGGCTTCATTCGGGGACATCTCAGGCGTTGTGTTGCCTTCTCTTCGGGCCTTTCCACGTAAGTGGTGATGCTTTGATTTGCCCTCTGCTGCTTCTGCGACCATTCTTAAATGTAAAATAGAACGTCATCGTGAACATCAGTCACCGCGGATCAAACTTAGGAGCTGAACGCACCGCTCAAGTTCGCGTCGGACGTCATCACTCTCATCGGGAACCGTGCTTTTGAATATATGACCCAGGATCATCAATCCCTGACAAAGTAAGATTGACGTCATGTCAACATCTAGATGCGGACACGGTCTCCAAATGGCAACAAAATGACACACCTTCGCGCGGTGGAACAAAACCTGATCGGACGCCTCTTTATCTTTGAGCACGTTATCCACAACCTGAATAGGAATGGTTCAACTGCTGCAACCGTGAGCAACCCTTGGACGCACCTCCCGAAGAACCTGAACGACTTCGAAACGCGTGCCTCGCCAAGACGCTAGCATGATCTAGTACGTGTCAGCTTATCTCGCTAAAAGATTGACTGTGTTGCGAAGCACACGGACCTTGCCTGTGACATCCTCTTCTAGTGCACGCAGCACGTCTTCGTCGAGCTCCCCCTTCTTCTGCAAGCGGTCCATCTCGGACATGAGAGACTGCACGCTAAATCTGTTTTACATATGTCGTGAAGGTGTGAACAGGCCAATATAGATGAAAAACGAACGCGCTGCCGATGACACCCCATGCATCTTTTGCCACTGAACCCTTCTCCTTCATTCGCGACCAGAAACCTGCACTGCGCCACATAAGCAATTCCATAAGGGAACTAACAAGAGCACTACTCACATCCCTAGGAATTTTTTCGACTTCATAAACGAAGTAGCCTTCATCATGTATACTGTCCCAATTGCGTGTAGCAGCTGTCAATCTCCTACTTAGCTAATTCAAAACACTGATGCACACTAGCTGCACATACCTCAACCCCAAAGCTCTCCAGCTTTAAATCGTCTGCTTCAAGTCTCATCCGTGATTCGAACGCCTTTGTCTCGGGATCTTCCTTGTCGCCAGGCGCTTTCGCATCCACAAAGGGTCGCAGTCGCTCGATTAGCTTCGTAGTGAGCGTCTTTACTCGTTCATCCATCGAGCGTTTGCGTTCATCTTCAAGATCCTGAAGCTTCTTCTTCTGCTCTGGCGTGAGTTTATTGCGCTTCTTATCCTTCTCTTTGCCTTCCTTGCCGCCATTGGAAGGGGTCGGGGACCCCAAAATAGACTGGCGCTTCGAAGCATTGTCAGCGGGACCGGGTGTCGATGGTCCATGTGTCGATGGTCCATGTGTTGATGGACCAGGGACGGGAACGTGTGGTTCGTGCGAGACCGCTGCTTGTGGCGGGACGACACCCTCTTTCTCGAGCTCTGCACGTTCCTCGTCTGTCATTACTGTCTGTGCCACGGACGTCATCTCCTTCATTAAAGATATCTCGCCGATCTGCGTGTGTCATCAGGATTAGTCGATAATCGTGACGGATGGAGTCAAGGCAATTAGAAAAAGTCTCGAGTTCAAATAAAGCAGGAAGAGACGTACATAATCTCTGAATCGCTCTCCACCAAATACGTTTGCGAAGAAACCCGCTGCATCGTCTAGTTCTGTACTTTCCTTGTCCACCTAAACCATGCAAACCCACATCTGAATGCCAACCCTTGTATACTTTGAAAGGTTGACGCACCATAGTCTTCCCATTCTTGTCATAGACCGCTCTCAAATTCTAATCGTGTCTCAGTTTGCATTCAAATCATCAGAGTGGAAGAAAGAGGCGTACAGCATCTGATAGCACCTGATATGCTTTACTACGTCTCATCAGCCTGCAGTTAATTCATAGACGGCTAACCGCAGACGTACCTTATATCCTTGAATTTCTCTTCCGCATCCAAAGAGGGGTTTTTGTCTGGGTGATACTACAGCAGATGAGTGAGCTGAGACGTCTTGAAAGAGGAGCATGCGCACTTTCATTGCTTGCTTCCTGTATGCCTTCTTGAGGTCTGTATCGTTCACATCCACTGGGACATCCAGCTATGCCGCTGGTGGTCAATGCACGCTGTAAGAGATGTAGAGTTGCTGCGCACCAAGTCATAGTACTCTGTTTCGACTGGTGCCATTGATTAGAATTATCTGTGAGCCTGTCGCCTCTATAGTACTAATGTGGATGGTTTGTCTATAAGATGGAAGGGAAGGGAAAGAGATGCAGGAGAAGAGTCTGAAAAACAAGGGGGATGAACGTTATAACAACCTGATGTCACTGACTCTGAAAGACAGTAGCACAGCCACACTACTTGTACAAGATGGAAGAAACGGACTTGACCGAAAAATCAACTATTAGTTCTTGTCAAGTTCTTGTTAAAAATGGGTAAATTGCGATCTCGCATTGGACAGGCATGATGTATAATGAATAAAAATCCAGTGCTGAGGTAGAATAAAATATATAGTGGATGATGTGGGCCATCTACATCGCTTGGAATAATGTGGCGCTGGGTAAACAAAGTGCGAATTAATGATATGAAATAGGTAGCTGGCCAGACTTTCGCGCAGCTAAGTAGTATCTGTGTTGAGTTGAGTAAATAATTATGAGTGCTTGACTCCATTTTCATTGTCCAACGCAAGCACGCTGGTAGAAAATCGGACTGATTTTCTTGGGGTTGTGGGGCGTGTTCCCTCACTTCCACTTGCTGATGACGCTATTGATGTATCCCGCACCGGCAAGGATGCAGATCGGTATCCGAGTAGCAACTTTGATATACGGTGCTTTAGGGACCGCACGGACCGCGTGCCATCAGGTGTTGCCGGACCTGCCGAGGTGATCGTAGATGTGGAGGGAGATGGGCGGATTAATGCAGTTGAGCTCGGAGGAGGACAATTTAAGGTAGTGCCAGTGCTTGTTTTCTTGAGGGAAGAGCGGGAAGGGGGTGGAGGGAGGCTGTGCGTGGGACGATGGAATGGGGATGAATCGCGGGGGTACCGTATATGAGAGGGTGATGACGGTGCAGAATGCCGGTGGTGACATGGATTTCGCAAATGGGGTGTGCAGGATACATGGAGACCCATTGCAATTTGTTCAATAGTAGGACGGGAAGCTGCGGAGTCTCTGTATCTCGCGTGCATTCGTGGATGGACATAAGTGTTTCGTTCTTCTGGGGTAGAATACATGTCAATGCCACCACGCTACATGGCAGAATAATGAGAATGGTCCTGAACAAATTAAAGTGTTCGCTCACTAGGTTGCCTGCATGTCGTTTTCTCGATGAAGTCAGAAGGGTATGACTGATGGACTTGCGCATTGAGACGAAGAAGCGTGAAGCAGTTCCACCGAGTCCAGGACTCTGCTGGCGTGATTGAAGTTTGTCGTTCGTAGACACATGTGAAGAAGACGCTAGGGCGTTCATCATAGATCGAGAAGAGGGGTGTTTGGAGATCAGCTGTGTATGCGGAGGTATGCGGTGACTCGTGTGCGCGATGCGCAGTAGGTGATGTAATAAATATCGTGGTACGCGTTGTTTTTGCCTAGGTTCTGTTAATGATGCGAATCATACATGCACCGCGCCTTCGAAGCGAGCAGGAACAAGTAGGAACTGTAACAAGTATTCTCGGTACTTATATCGTTTTCGCGCAACGTCACCTTCGCACCCGGTCCACTAAATATTCTACAACTTCAAGCTCCGACCTTATAAGGCGCTATAGCCAAGTGGTTACGGCGACAGATTAGAAATCTGTTCCTCTTTGAGGGCGCAGGTTCGAGTCCTGCTGGCGTCGAAGTCTTCTTTTTGTAAATTTCGAGCTGGATTCAAGATTCATTCCAGTCTATGACCACCGTGTGAGCCAGTACCTTCAAGGATAGCCCATGACACAAAATGCACTGAAGGTCTCCATCTCCACCAGCTGTACACCAGTGACGATGTCATCCAGTTCAAAGATGCCCATGCCACAGTGATGAAGAATTCGTGGTATCCTAGTCACACCTTTGGCGCATTCTGCAATCGACTCGGAGCCTCACACCGTCCGGGATGAGTTCACATAATGCTAGTGTTTTGGTTCTGACTAGAGTATGATAACATGAAATTCCAGACTGTTCAGGAGAGGAACGAAGCCAATGGCACGCTATTGATTTCCGGGACAAACGAATTCTGCAGCAACGATTGACAAACGAAAGCATTACGCCATTGTCCTACAAAACTCCGCACGCATCACATAAAATTTCTTACAACATAGACTTGAGTTGACCAGCGTGTAAATCATACAAATCAACCGCGGCCTTCGCAATCTCATCCATGAACTCCTGGTTTGGCATCTCCTTTCGTGAGGTGACGGTATATTGCAGACGGTCTGTGTGTATATAAGTGAAGCTCAGCACACGAACATAAACATCCCACTTGAACATACCATCGTATCCAGTCATATATGCCACCCCAAAGCCCTCCGGTACAACTTCACCCCATCCATACACAGGAAAATGGTCCGAGAAAACAGCACTCGTGCTCAGGACCCAGTTTCCAGAGCGTTTGTACAAAGGGTCATTGTACAGCTCTGGAACTGGCTCGCCTTCTTTCAGGCAGAGTTTCAATCCTGGCTTGCTCGTCAGCATGCGAGATACGTTCCAAGAAGTCAAGGGTGACTCACCCAGCATGTGCCGATCCACTCCTTCTCCAATCCCTGCTGTCTTCGCCAGTACAATGTGCGCTTTGGCAGCCGCATCAAAAAGCTGTTTCCGGTCCTCATGGCTGATATGAGGGTTATCCATGGCCGAAACAAAAGCATCCGATTGCGAGGTGACGACCCTGATGGTCTCCGTCCGGCCTTTCCAGTATTTGCGTGTAGTCGCTGCTTCGTAGGTCCCTCCTTCCCTGTTCAGCCCGCGTGCACGGAGGAAGCGGGCATACGCCAATTGGATGATCATCTGGGCCCATGAATCAGGGGACACACGAAACGCCTTGATGGCGGCTTTGCCATAGGATGTGAGGTGGTATGACAATGACTGTGAATCAGCAAGCTCGTATGCAGCTTTCGACGCCTTGTCGATTGCGGTACGCGTCGTGTCGTCTACCACAAAATCTAATGGTTCGGGTTCCGGCGGTGGAATAGCAGAGGGCACCCCGAGGTCAAAAGCAGGATCAGCAAGCCAATCGAGCACCTCATCGCACATACGGGCAGTAGGCGTGCCGTCCATAACGGAATGCTCGCCCAGGAGACCGGCACGTGCGTTATCAAAAATTATAAACTCGACAGGTTTGTCGACCCAGCGGTTCTTCAGACCAGGTGCATCCGATGTAGAGGGCGAGAGCGAACCGTGCCAGAGAGAGCGGCTGTGATCAATGGGAGAGGTGGGCGTATCGGTGTCAAGGGAGATGAGGAAGGCAGAGGAGTGTATTGTGTGTAAGATAGATGCGTTATGTGGGTTCGCGGCTAGGTGGGCGTGGTCCTAACCTTTTTTAGAGGGGGTTACGAATAATGTGCATGAATAGAAGTACCTTGGCCCATACGTCACGGTTTGATGCAGTCAAAACGCCAACTCCTGGATATTCTTCAGTAGTAGAGTCGTAAATGTATTGTATCTGTCTGTTGCGAATGGTAGTTTTGGGCACGTGTAGCAAAGCGGGAGGGACATACTTCTCTAGTTCAGTCATGCTGAGTATTCGCCTATTTACGATACCCTTGAGCTTCCAGAACCTGTTCCTCCTGACAATAATGATATGACCTAATTCATCTGCCTTGAAACCTGTATGAGATATACTCCAATCGAGACCCTGGAGACCAGGTATACGACAGCAATCAAACATCCATCTTCATAAGGGGTTGAAGAATGAAAACAACTTCGATATTCCGACACGTACCGATACGTGTCCATACAGAACTGACCCTCCTTTGTTCCGTCAGGGCTCACCTGACCGCTCAGCAGCTTCTGTCGAAATACGAGGGCTCCACGTGCAAGGCCAGCAGCACGAGCAGCAGGGCTTTGAGCAAGGTGGGCAGGTTGCCCATCAAAGCCATCTGTGTATGAATCGTCAGGGCCGAAGACATGAAGAACTTTTGAACAGCTCACAGTAATATGAAACATTCACCACCACCTGTGCACGTGTCAATGTAGTACCATGCGTAGTGGAGCTGGACATACCGAATCTCGATAGCCCAAGTAGCCGAGATTATCCCACCACTCCTCCAGCCAATGTTCGCGTTCATTCGCACGCTGCAGGAGACGAGACTGCAATAGGTTCCCTGACCCAGCGTGTGATCCGAAAGCATCAATCTTCTTAGCCGCATCAGCGAATTCAGCTTCCGAGTGTGCCAATGGAAACAATGACGTCTTCAGTCGCTTGAGGGTATCAGTGAGATTTGGAACTGGCAAACGAGGAAGAGAGTCATGTTGGGGCGCGAAGTTGGGTATTGGAGGGGCAGCTGATTTCCAGTCAACCGGACGTGGCCCAGTGAGAGATGGCATATGGATCTTTCTGAGTAATGATTGTCCCCGACAAACTATGAAGGGAGGGAGCTTGGCAAACATCAGGCTGGAGGAGTGAGAACTGCAACTTATCTGAATCTGTATTATATGTCGGCTTCGACGATATCACAAGCGTCGCTGTAACGGCTCACGTGTTTGTCGAAAGTTAGCCGGAGCCTTTTATAGTAGTAGTTGACCTCGACCTTAATGATTCTGCCACTCCAGTGTTGAGCTGATTATGTCCTCATCTCTCTTGGATCCTTTTGGTTCAAGTGTCCGGCTAACAAGAAGGCCTAACAACTTGCAAGAGCCTTTGAATCCGAGATCAAGTTGTATCCTACTCACAGCCTTGATTGGAGGAACGACTGTCTTCCTTCTATTGGTCTGCATACGAGAGACTAACTTATGGCCTTTCCGATGCCTTTCCGCACATGATCCCAATCGATGTGCGCGGGCCTGGAGCGTTTGGAGGTATTTACGCCATCCTCACTTCCGGTATAGGTACTAGAGGCGTCATTAAGCTCCGTGCCACTCATCCTTCTGAGCGTCAGATCTTATAACGACTGTGAAGCTTGAAACCATCTCAATCATCAATACTCATTATGGCTCCTCCCTATATGTTTTAAATCATCGTCTGAAAGTACTACATTTCTTTCCTCAGACTGTTTCTACAGTCTGCTCGGTTTTCCTGGCTATGACACTATTCTCCGATGTGCAGAAGAAGGCTCAGGCTGAGATAGATGCTATCACAGTGGTACCACTTTTTTCCGTATTCGATATTTTAACAACATATAATGCTAGGTTCATGCTCAATAATCCGCAGACATATGCCAATCCCTCGCAATTCAACCCTGAACGCTTTTTGGCCAATAACGCAAAGAAGCCCAAGACAGAGCCTCGCACTATCTGCTTCGGCTTTGGAAGACGGTAAGTATGATGTTTATATTTAGTACCATGCTAATTCTCTGCTCCCCGGTATTTGTCCAGGTATTCACAACTCACAGAAGCGCCAATAAACCAAACTATATTCCGACGTTTACTTGCTTTGCTGTACAGGTCTCCACCACGCTGAAGCCTTCATCTGGATGTCCGCCGCAGTGTCACTGGCCGTGTTCGCTCCAAGGTCGTCGAGAACGGTATTGAGATCACCCCTGAGGTTGATCAGTCGTCAGGCACGATCAAGTATGTCGCATATCTTATCATGTCCAGCGCTGATCTGGATAAACACACTACTAGCCACTCCAAACCCTTCAAGTATTCAATTAAGCATCGTCCTGCGAAAGCCGCGGCACTCATTCGGCAGGATGTTAACTTTAAAGCATGCCAAGATGAAAATGCGCCCAGCTGGGAAGGTAAGTAGTTTGTACTTTGCATCACAGTGACAGGCGGGATCAACTGTGATGTCACATCGCGATACAATTGTGCATGTCTTCTTGTTCCATCTTGTTGGCAATGCATGCCCTGGTATCAAACATTTTCACGGTCTATCTGACAATCAGCCTGTCTGGTGCTTCCTGCCCAATGATCAAGAGCATACCCAAGTTTCTTGGCTCTCTGTTTAACGACTGACACCTCAGGCAGGTTTTATGCATGGTGGGCTACCTCAAACTACTTCACCCATAACTCGCGACAGACTTGTGGTGCTGAGCACAATATCATACGTTCATCTCTCAACATTCAACCGCGGAACCGCAAGCTTCGTGTATCAGAACTTTCCAGTGCTGTCCATTTTTTTTGTTTCTGTTGTCACTCGTCGGAACGCATAGGACGGGGTGCATTGGTCTGATGCTCCCAAACACTATCGCAATGCAAATCCTTCATCTTCCATTCTATCCTGACCTCTCCTCTAAAGTCTGTTTCGAAGCACATTCGCACCACGTCGGTTGTATCTGTAAAGCCTGGAAACGGTGAGACCTTCTCTCTGATTCAGTGTGAACACGTTCTAAATCTCGTCCTTGGCGTGAACAAGCGAACATGGAACTTCAAGTTGGTCCTGGTGATGTGGCACGGCCTACTTCGCGATTGTAGGCCTTTGTATAGGTATCAGTTGCTGTCTCCGTGTTTATCTTTATTCTATCGTTCGCGTCTTCCCTCACCAAATACAGCCTGACGATAGAATGTTATTATGGAGTCCAAGCAGATATTCATGTTACTGTGGATTCGTGAACAAAGAAGTTCGGACATTCACTTGAAGGCAATTGAATGTGGATATCGGACATTTCCATTGATCACGCCGATCAAACGTTGTCCAACTTTCTTAGTATGGTTCATACCACATTCGCATTGTTCTTATGATAGCGTCTAGTAATTTCTAGCATCGACAGAGGCAAAGTACATTGGACGACTAAAAAGGAAGAAGCTATGGACTAGTACCGGGTCACAGCTTGTGGTCCCAAACACAATGCGTATCCACTATTGTGGATGTGGCCACAATTCATGAGGCGAGTATTAAAGGCGTCAAACCAGCTCCGTCTCTTACTCATACGTCATGGAACCTCCTACTCCCATTTCATTTAGATTTAGCGATCTTCCAGTTGAACTTGCCCTCCTTATCTTCAAATATGCTGCGCTTCCAAATTTTGCTCAACCTGACACTTACGCTACCAAAAATCCATACTCGTCCGCCCTTTCCCTATCTCGCGTTTCCAAAATTGTCAGGCGCACTGTGCTACCCGAACTTCTGCACACAGTATTATTGCCAGGAGATCGCCACGTGACAGCTTTCATACGGGCTCTACGTATGCAGAGAACATACATCGATCAACAACAGCATGATCTATCTCTTGATTACGCATCTCGCGTGCACAGGATGCGGATCGGAGAGTGTCAATGGCCTTTGCGAGACCCGAGTGCTCCCTTCATCAGCAGCTTTACCCCTTCTGCGGCTGAGCCTGACTCGGAGTCAGATGTTAGCCTACTGGCTCCGCTGATCCTCGCCGTACCATCTCTCGCGATCGAATTTGTCAGTCTGGAACTTCTTTTAGGTTGCCTCAAACATGTTTGTAACTCCGATGTCGACTTGAATGCCGACCACAGAAATTCCCCGTTTCCTTGGAGCACGAAAAGTTTGACGCTATCGGGTAGCATCTCTCTTCGATGGTGGCCCTTTATGGGGACTATCCATGGATACACTTTCCTCACTTCCATCCAACACCTCACCTTACTCTCTTCCACATTGTACGAAACATATCGGCACTTCGCTGGCCACTGCACCAGCGACATTGAACCTCGAGGCTCTGAACCCTGCAAAGTGCCTTTGTGGGTGGCACGGGCTCCTTTTAAGAAACTTCAGACATTTTCGATGCTCATCCCGCACAGGGAACCCCCGGTCACTGAATGTGTCCCTGCATCTGGCACAAAGGCGATATGGGTGGAGCTGGTCACGTTCCCTGCTTCCCTACTGCCGGACCATTGGACACTCCAGGAAATCAAGACGTTTATGGAGACTCAGGTGGGAGTCATTCCATCTGTTCGACTTCCAGTGTCCTGTTCTCGCAAGTTGTGTGCACTTTGTCTGGATCGCGAAAAAATTTGGGCATGTGGCTGCGAGGGCCCCAGGCAACTGGTACGGGTGTCAGCCTGATTATTATGTAAATATATGTACTTGTTCGCAATTGGTTGTCTTATTTACTGTACACTTGGACATGATCGAAAATTTTGTTATTTTTCTGACTAGCAGCTGAGGTTGTTCCTTATTTATCGTCTGCTGTGACCAATTCAACAGCAAGTACTTACACTTAGCACTATCTCTGGCCTGGTGTTGCAAAATGGCCCGGAGTTGCAAATCACAATGTAGCACACTCATATTTCACCCAATTCCTTCACACAATAATTCTAGAGGATGATGTTGGAGTCCAAAGGATCTGAGATATCAGTGCATGGAGAGTGAGGAATGCAAGTGCAACCTAAAATGGGGACAGATGAGCGACACATTCAAGTTGATGTCAGCTCATGTGCTGGAAGATTTAGAGGTATATTGGATGTTACTAGGGCACTCACTATGAGAGCCCTACCCCCAGCCTCTGCACATCTCAGTTCTAAGGAAGATACTGAGATGTGAGTACAAAAATATGTTACACACCTGTACTGTGTCTAAGCGTCAGTAAATCATGAGTTCACTTCTTACCTACTTATGGCCTACTTTTTCGCGCGACACAGTGGGACGTCATGTCAAGACAACAAAAGTGAACACTACTTTTTTCAGTAGATCTCTCGCCTCAAATTCAACTTTTTCTCAACTTTTAACAACTTATTTTATGAGACCTGCGTGAAACAGCACATTAAAAACTGTCTGAATTGAAAATAAGTAGTCCAAAAGTGCGAAGAGTAGAGGCAAAAAGCATCTAGAAAGCAGTTCAAAAGTGCGAAAAATGGAGACAAAAGTAATCTAGAAATAGTCCAAAAATACGGAAAGATGGTTTGAATTACTGGAGGCGGGGGAATTATGACAAAAATGTGTTAATAAAGTGACAGATGATGCAGGACAGAGGGACAAAGTCGAGAAGTATTCTGTTGGAGTGAACACACGGTCAGTAGAGTACATATCAAGTAAAAATGACTTACAGAGCAGGGCATGCCTGCCCATTGGCTTTAGCTGAGGAGCATCTTGGGCCATTTCCTGCCGCTTCCACACTAAGGCAATTGTATCCATTGTGTACTTCACCCCTTGCCTCTTGAGGGATTCATAATATTCCGATGTCACCGAGCTGCAGTTAGCCTCTGAAAAGGCTGATGCCATAGTGGTGTCTTTACTGGATGATTTGTTGCACTTCAGGGGTGTTTTGTGAGCCCTAATGCTGCCCTTCACACTGTTTGTGCCGGCGCTGAAGTCATTGGCAAAATTTTTTGGCTTTGTGGCGTGATTGAAAGCATGTTCAAGCTGCAAAAAAAAACCATCAATCAAAGTTAAAATTAACAGACATGACCTACTGCAGCAGCACTTGCAGCGATTATAGCTTGCATGCCCCACACTTGTAGACTGTCTGTGTTGAGTGCTGGTACATCGAGGTATCCAGCAGTTGCATTGACATGCGCAGACTCGATCATTTCTATCATGAACACCAACTGGTAGATCTTGTTGGGGTCGCGATTCTCCAGATCCTCATAGAGGAAAGCCCAATTCTTGAGAAGACTTGCCACTAGTTCCTGTTCATAGTCAGCATCGTTGTCATCATCAGGCTTGTTATTTTTAGAAGTAGCCAAAAAATTACTGATGAGGGCAATTGCTGTTGATCCAAAATTGCTGTGCCAGGAGCAAAGGTGTTGATTCACCTTTGGGTGCAGGTTAAAATAGTCAGATATGAAAATAAGAGTGAGACATACCAAGCCCATAATAGGGCCTTTTGGTTGAACATTGTAATTCATTCCTGGAAATGCAACGTCAAAAAAGGCCTGGAGTGCTAGAAGCAAATTTTTGGCCTTGATGGACCAAAAATTTGGCTGGGCACCAGCCCAAAGAAAAACTGTTGGGATAAAGCTCCTGCGCCATGCACCATCCTCCAGCATAATTGGTGGGAGATCCGTGTTTTGCCACTGACTTCCAGATTTGGGCCTCATTGCCATGTTGCAGACATCAAGCTGGGTTCAGAAATTGTTGGAAGGACCGGTTCCAATTTTGGTTTCTTGGGTGGGTTTGGTTTCTCGGTGCCAGCGACTGTCACACTAGTCTAGAGTATATATTAGCATCATAAAGATGTATAAAAAAACACTTACCTTTGTAGTAGTGTGCATCTGCTTGGGGACCTTTGTGATTGAGGAAGATTCTTCATTGATTAACATAGTGTCAATGATGAACTCCTCCTCCTCCTCCTCCTCCTCCTCCCCCTCATTGTCGTCATTGTCGTTGTCATTGTCTTGGTTGTTGTCTTCAGAGGGGCCCATCAACCTGGCTTCCTCAATCATTCTCTTTGTGGATGAGACTGTGCGAGGTTGTTGGGGCTGCTCCAGAGCAAATCTTACTATGTTGGCCTGTTGACTAAATGGCAGTAGATTAAATGGCATGGATGTGGGAATGTCAGACAATCCATCATCTGAACTCTCAGCGATCTGTATGATAGACTAAGACAAACTAATGTGAGTATGCATCAAACAAAGACAAGCAACTCACCTTCATTCCCACCTTCCCTTTTATATTAGTAGACAGGCGCTCTTCGAAATCTTCATTGTCCCCGGGATCTCTGTCTTCTTCATTGCCTCCATCGTTGCCATTGTCCAATGTGGAGTCGTCTGACGAATCTGTCAAGGAAAGTGGTGGGTCTTTTGCAAGTGAGACTGTGGTTGCTGCAGTCTGACTTGTCTTCAGGGTTGTTGCTGACAAAACAGAGCTACCTGAAGGTTCAGTTTCAGGTCTCGCAACAGGGGACACTTTTGACTTGGTTTCAGGTTCCATGTGAGTGCGCCAGTTGTTGACCTTTCCTGTCAAACTGAATTTCTTATTACTAAGTGCCCAAGTCAAGGTCATAAAGTGCAGCGTGGATTCAGTGAGCATCAACATGATGGTGAGAAGATAAATTCACTGATGGTAAAGGATTTCCTTTCTTGTCAGTACCAGTCCCTTTGACTCGCTGATTGCCGCCAAGGATTGTATAAAGTCTAGACACAAGTCAGACCTCAGTCGTAAGATAACGGACTGCATTGATAAGTACCTAGACACAAGTCAGACTACATAGTGTC